>JAINUV010000226.1:0-169418 GCA_020205505.1 Panax japonicus
ATTCTTTTTATATATTATACATTTACCATTCATTCATTTTCATTTACCACTAATCTAATACATTCATTTTCATTCATTCTCCAAAGACAAGGACAGAAACATCGATCATGGCATGGGGATGGGGTACTAGATCTGGCTGGACCACAAGGAAAACATGATCAAACATGAGTAGCACGCACGCCAATCATTTTTAAATAAATACCCCTAATAATATCCTAACACTACAAAATCACTCATCCCTTCCCTTCCCTTCATCAATTAATACTTACTCGTAAGCAATGAATCACCGCCCTTTTTTCCAACTCTTTTTCCTACTCGCCATTCTACTCGTTTCTTCTTCTAAACAAATACAACTAGAAGATGAAGCGGCTGCTCTTTTGACATGGAAAGCCAGCCTCGATCATCACCACACCCAATCGTGTCCTCGTGGGTTGGAAGCAGCAGCCCTTGCAATAATTGGACTGGGGATTGGTTGCAACAAAGCTGGAAACTCATGTATCCCATATAAACCTCACGAGTTACGGCGTAAAAGGTACGCTTCACCATCTTAATTTCTCGTCCTTCCAACAACTCATAAGTCTTGACCTTTCCAACAACTCACTCTACGGGGACTATCCCTTACCAGATAGGGTTGCTCACAAACCTTAGAATCTGCTACGTGTATTCAACCAAACTCAGTGGCTCCATTCCGCGAGAAATTGAAAAGCTCAACTCTCTTGAGAAATTGGATTTGTCTGCCAACAATCTCACGGGATCAATACCCTCTACCATAGGGAGCTTGGGCAACCTAACCATTCTCTATCTCTAACAAAATTTACTCCTAGGCTCTATCCCAAAAGAGATAGGGAAGCTAAGGTCTCTCACTGAACTTGACTTGTCAGAAAATCACCTCACTGGGACAATTCCCCGCGAGATAGGGTTGCTCAAAAAACTTAGACTCTGCCACATGTTTGAGAACCAACTCAGTGGCTCCATTCCGCAAGAAATTAGAATGCTCAGCTCTCTTGAGAGATTGTCTTTGCATAACAACAATCTCACGGGATCAATACCGTCTACCATAGGGAGCTTGGGCAACCTAACCATTCTCTATCTCTATCAAAATTTACTCGTAGGTTCTATCCCGAAAGAGATAGGGAAGCTCAGCTCTCTTGAGGAATTGACTTTGGATAACAACAATCTCACGGGATCAATACCTTCAAGTTTGGGGAAGTTGAAATCCCTTGTTATCTTAACATTATTCACAAATCACCTCAGTGGTTCCATTCCTCCAGAAATGAATAATCTTACATATCTAAAAGAATTTGAAATAGGTCAAAACATGCTCACAGGTCATCTACCACAAGATATATGCCGTGGTGGATTACTTGAATGGTTTAGTGCAGCTAATAATTTTTTCACAGGTCCTATCCCAATAAGCTTGACGAACTGTACAAGCTTATACAGACTTAGGCTTGATGGAAACCAATTTACAGGAAATATATCAGAAGATTTTGGCATATACCCAAAGTTGGACTATATTGATTTGAGTAATAATAGGCTTTACGGTGATTTGTCACTAAAGTGGGGTCTCTGTAAGAATCTCAAAACCTTAAAGATAGCCAAAAATAATCTCACTGGAAGGATACCACCTGAGTTTGGCAAAGTAAGTCAATTGGTTCGACTTGATCTCTCATCAAATCATATAGCAGGCGAAATTCCCAAAAGTTTTGGAAATATAAAGTCATTATTTGACCTTAAGCTACAAGACAATAATCTTTCTGGCTATATTCCTCCTGAGATTGGCTTGTTGCCCAACTTATGGAATCTTAGCTTTGCAAAGAATAATTTGAGTGGTCCGATTCCAAAACAATTAGGCGATTGCATGAATCTTCAGAACTTGAATTTGAGCATGAATAGTTTTCAGAAGGGTATTCCGTATGAACTAGGTAACTTGAAAAATCTAGAAAATATGGACCTTAGTCAGAACTTGTTGACGGGTGTGCTACCACGGCAAATTGGAGAGCTAGGGAAACTAGAATATTTGAATCTTTCACATAATGAGATCTCTGGTTCTATTGAATCGACTTTCCATGGAATGTTGAGTTTGACATCTATTGATATATCCTATAATCAGTTTCAGGGGCCTCTTCCCAACATCAAAGCTTTTCAAGAAGCTCATTTATCTTCACTGGAACATAATAAAGGCTTGTGTGGAAATGTTCCTGGTTTGACGCCCTGTCCCAATGGAGCCAATGTTAGAAAGAGAAAAAATGTACGTGTAGTGCTCTCTGTCACACTTCCTCTTTTGAGCGCTCTGTTTCTTTTGTTGATATTTGGTGGCATGTATTTTTATTTTCATATGGTGCCGAAGAGCAAAACAGATGATCGAAGAGATGTTCAAAATGTAAATTTGTTCACAATATGGAGTTATGATGGGAAGATGGTGTATGAAAACATCATTGAGGCCACAGAAAATTTCAACTCCACATACATCATTGGCGAGGGAGGTTACGGTGTGGTGTACAAAGCTGAGCTGCCAAGTGGTCAAGTTGTTGCTGTGAAAAAGTTTTTTTCATCACAAGATGGGGACCTAAGGAATCTAAAAAGTTTTACGAGTGAGATTCGTGTATTAACAGAAATCCGGCATCGTAATATCGTGAAGCTCTACGGTTTCTGTTCGCATAGACTGCACTCATTCTTGGTTTACGAGTTCCATGAAGGGGGAAGCCTGGGTAAAATATTGAGCAACAATGAAGAAGCAATGCAATTTGATTGGAAAAATAGGCTCAAAGTTGTTAGAGGTGTGGCAAATGGTTTATCATATATGCACCATGAGTGCTCGCCTCCGATAGTTCACCGAGACATATCGAGCAAGAATATATTGTTAGATATTGATTATGAGGCTCACATATCTGATTTTGGTACTGCGAAGCTTTTAAAGTCAGACTCATCTAACTGGAGTTCATTTGCTGGGACTTTAGGTTATGCGGCTCCAGGTACATTTCTTTGTAGTTTTATGCCGTATTTGTATACTAGAATAATAATGCATTATTTATTGTTAGAATTAAGAAATAAGGAACTGGAATTTTTCACTCAAGTTTTTGATAATAGATATGATACAACTTATTTTATAAAGAGACCACAAGGAATGCATATTAATCATTTTAAATAATAGAAATAATTAATGACAAACCCACAACTTCCTTTCTCATAGATTTTTTTACATGATGAGTTTATGTATTGCAGAATTAGCATACACAATGGAAGTAAACGAGAAAAGCGACGTCTACAGCTTTGGAGTGTTGTTACTAGAAGTGATTATGGGGAGGCATCCGAGTGATGACATCTCATATCTTTCATCATCATCTGCTTCTGGTGTACTATTGGCAGACTTGCTAGACCGACGCCTCTCATCCCCTACCAATGAAGTGGCAGAGGAAATGGTTTTTGTTGCGAGGCTCGCATTTGCTTGTTTACATCAAAGTCCAGAATGTAGGCCTAACATGAAACAAGTTTCTACGCAGCTAACAAAGAAAAAGCCTCCGCTTCAAGATTCACTGCACATGGTTACAGTTGGCCAACTATTTGATCCCCAAGCTCGAAGATCCTTATGACTTCTACGCCCTGACTTGATAGTATGTTCTATATATCCAAACTTCAAATTTTCCACTCACACACACATACATTTTATATATAGGAAAGGATAATATCTTAATTAGTCATCAAATATAATTGTTTTTAACGTTTAGTTCCCTATTTACTTTTTATTAGTATTTTGTTATCGAACATTATTATTTCTGCAATCTCAATCCAACAACACAAAAATTAGAGCAATTAAAATGAATTAAACTTGAAAAATAAGTGTACTTTGAGGATTAAACATGAAAACAACTATAATTTGAGAACTAAACATGAAAACTAGCTATAGTTTAGTGATTAACAACGGGTGGAAGACAAAATACGCAAAAAAAAAGTAAATAAAAAGTAAAAAATAAAATAATAGTTAGGAGACTAAACATGAAAAACAACTACAGTTTAGGAATTAAAGAAAGGATTATCCCCCAAACAATTGGAGATTTAAATAATTCCATTATGCTACCACGTCATAATACTTGTTGATATTAATTTCTTTTAGAGGTATAAACTTTTTCTATTTCCCCTCTTTTCATTTTCCTTCTTTCCTCAAGTTGAAAACATAGCTCTAAGAGATATCATCATATCACGCATGCTGTATTTTCAAATAAAATTGCTACTGCAACTCCAAAATGGTTGTTTACCAGAGAGATAATAGAAATTGTGTTTTAACTGACACACATAAAGCATGCTAAATTTCCACACCAAATCAATGCATCTTCATCTATTTAGAAAGTAAGTTCTCCACAGAAACATAACATATACTCTAGCTACCTTGATGAACATATAGAATGGCTTTTTCCGCATCCCTCTCCACAACTAAATATACTTTTCTTGTAATTCTCTCTTACCTTGCACCACCCACCTTTTCACAGAACCCTAGATCAGGTCCCACCATCACCCAATGCGGAACAAGCCTACTATCTTTAGCCTCGTGTGCACCATTTGTTCAGGGTAGAGTGCCCTCTCCCGCACAAACGTGTTGCGATAACTAAAACAAATTTACACCCAGCAAGCTGGTTGTCTTTGCCTCTTGCTGAATGACTCTACTTTGAGTTCTTTCCCTATCAATCACACACTTGCTCTACAGCTTCCACTTCTATGCCATCTCCAAGTTGACATCTCGGTTTGTTCAGGTTCACACTTCCTCAACATACACACACACACACACACGCACACACACACACACACACACACACATATATATATAGTGTACAGTATCATAGTTTCACATTTTCCTCTAATAAAATCTATTTTGTACATTTTTTAGATGCTAAACAAATATGCTAAATGCAATAATATATTATTGATATTGTGTTTTGTGAAGGGACTCTTTTGCCTCCTACCTCACCTGCTTCTCAGATTTACTTTGGTACCAAAATCAATTCTACTGTTGTCGATAAGCTGACTTGCTCAGACCTCATAAGATGCGTCATTTAACCGTCTTTTGTTACCCTTGGACGTGCTTATAATGTGTGTGTATACATATACAGGGATGTCCAAACATGACCTTATTTTCTGGAATATTAGATTGTAATTTAATATTTTTTAAAAGTCTAGTTAAGAAGATTAATTTCTGTTTTTTAAATCAAATTTCTTGACATGCTCTTTTGCTTGTGATTTCAGCTTCCCCAATGGTTATGGTGATGTCCAGATCAAGCATTATGGGACTTGGCTTTCACAAAAATGCATCTATGAATTTTAAGACACGGATTCACTTGTGGGTGGTGGTAGCTTTGCCTATGCTGATTGTAACACCCCAGTTCTACATCGAAAGATAGGGAAAAATTTGTCTGTATATGAGGAATTAAGTAACTACCAATAGTACCTTCAAGTCATGACCTTTTGGGAGCCTGTGGTGGGCTAAGATGACCCAAGAAGATACTATTGGGTCAGTAGTTTGAGGCCTTATTGTGATAGATTTGATTTGTTCCGGACTCGGGATTTGACCCGGGTTGTTTCATATGGTATCAGAGCCGACTCTCGAAAGCTCGGGTCGGGTCATCCAGTCGAGTTGCCGGAGGTGGGGACACGAAGGTTGGTGGTATTATCCAACAATGGAGAGATGGAGGTCCGGAGATGGGGACACGAAGCCAGCCGGTATTATCCCACAATGGCTAGAGAGGCAAAGATCTTTGGGCCGTGTGTGTGATCGGTTCTGACGGGGACGTCAGAAATTTAAGTGGGGGAGTTTGTAACACCCCAGTCCCACATCGAAAGATAGGGAAAAATTTGTCTGTATATGAAGAATTAAGTAACTACCAATAGTACCTTCAAGTCATGACCTTTTGGGAGCCTGTGGTGGGCTAAGATGACCAAAGAAGATACTATTGGGTCAGTAGTTTGAGGCCTTATTGTGATAGATTTGATTTGTTCCGGACTCGGGATTTGACCCGGGTTGTTTCACTGATAAACATTATATGTTGAGTTCTGAGTTCTGAGTTCTAAGTTTCAAACTAATTAAAGTTTTCTAAGAAATCATAATATAGTGTTCTATTGTTGCTTATGACATGTCTGTATTTTATTTCTATTGAAATCAATTACACCTTGAATAAATTTATTATTAACGGATTGCTTATTAAATTTTATTTATTAAATGTATTGAAGTTTTATTGGTTTAGGCAATAATTTAATTTTTTATCAAAAAACAAGGCATTGTCAAAAAGCAATTTTTTGACAAATAATATAGTACTTAATTTCCTAAATAGAAGGATCAGTAATCAGATTGCTTTGATTTCAGACCTTTAACTATTTGAAGAGGAAACTCGATACTCAAAAATAGCAACTTGCTCTCTTCAATCAAAAGGGAAGTAAAAATTGTTGCTTATACTATGAACAAGATTAACTTCCGTAAGTTAATTATACACAGAAGATATCATAAGCTTAGTTACTAAATTCTTAAGGTTAAAACATTTTTTTCCAGTATTTAACTATAATTCAAATCACAAAGTAGCTATATGAACAATATGAAACACATTTCCACAGTCATAAGACTATCAATTCTGCAGTTTACTCGTACATCATTTCTATAACCAATCTAACAATACAGTAAACCAAAAAGAAATTACAGCATATAACATTACCTTATAAATTGAGGTCAATTCTTTGTGGTTGGATTGTTTCTTTGCCTAAACTTTGTAACATTCCAAGGTATAACATCCATGGATTCACTTGGAACAGCTATTCCAAACTAGGTGCCTCTTCAGTTGGGTTAGACTCGAAGACATCCGAATTAGATTCCTCATGTTCTTCTAATAGCTCTTGTGATTGAATTGAAATTTTATTAGAAGAAAAGAGAGCATGAAAGTAGCAACAATAGTGCAACTGTAATATATATATATATATATATATATATATATATATATATATATATATATATATATAGTCCATTTCAAGGGCATGCCCTTTATTTTACAAGTCCATGAAAGTGTTGATTCCTGGGACACAAGTCCAAGTTAAAGTTTTCATAATATTTCAAAAAATCCTTAATGACATCAAAGCTAATAGATCAACTGAACACTCTCCTGAAACATGCGTATGTGGTATTATACTCATTTCATTTGAGAGTTAAAAATGAAGTTTGAAATTCTACTTAAGAAAGTTGACTGTAGATAGTAGACTCTAAACCTGGGCTGGGGGGGGGGGGGAGTTTTCTGCTTATGTTTATAAATAATGAAATGATATATAATTTCTTACAGAAAGGGAATACTAAGGAAGATCTATTTATTAGTAATTAGGATTTTATGTTTTTCTAAAGTCGAGTGTCATCTTTGGGTAGCATCAGACAATCAATGCTGATGCTATATGCCTTTTGTGCACTTACTGTAATATTCAAACTGAGCAGCATTTCCCAGGAGATGAAAATTGCCCAACCTAACAAGTCCATGAAAGTGTTGATTCCTGGGACACTTGGTAGGGTGAACTATTAACGCCTAACATGATTACATAAAATTGAATGTGTCCTTGCTCATGAATGAAGTAATGGTTCCTACTGGTCAATAGTTGCCAAACTTTTCTTCTCTCTTTTAGCGGTTCTCTTACTGGAAATAGTTCGAGCACTCTACATTCTAGAGAGACTGAATTTGTTTTTTTCTTAAAAAAAACTCTTTTCAATGCATTCATATTACATTAATCAGCCTATTTCAGTTACAAATCAGGGTATAGTTCTCCACCAAACCATTGGATATTATCATGTTCAAACATTTAACAGAACAAGAACATATGTAATCAAAACAAATTAAGTACTAATAACATAATCCTCATTACAAATATATTGAACCTTGTAATTATGATTGTGAAACACTTACTAAAAACCCATTTTGGAACATCAAACCATAAGCTCATTAAACAAATTCATGTTAAATCGTTAATTAAACAAGAAATCTAAGAGAGAGAAATACCGCGAAAAGGATACAAAAAGCCCACAAATACTGAATGAAGAAGCCAAAAGCATCCCATTCTGGTCCTTCCCAAAAATCCTTTTCAGTCCAAGGAAGGTCAGGCAAGATATACCCGTCAAAATTCTCAACACCCCAAAATCAACGATCCCTAATCCACCACTACCATTGGGGCTTCCAATCTCAGCCGTTCATTCATCTTCTTCTTCTTTTGTTGAAGTTGAGCTCCTCTTGTTCTTGCTGTCAAATTTCCCTGTTCTAGAGGAGAGCTTCTTGGCAAGAGAGACTATGTGAGAAGTTCTTGAGGGAAACGGCGGGGACCCACATGGGTTTGATGGGAAGAAGATCGGACGGCGGAGAAAATGGGCTGTTTATGGCGATTTGGTGGAAGTGTTGCAGAGGACTCTAGTGGTGGTGAGAGCCATTGGAGTGGCTGCTAAGACTGTTGGGCTGTGTATGGTGATTTGTATTTGATGATCTATTCAACTTTTAAGTAGGAGTGGTTCTACACGGACAGGAGATAGACAGGAAAATTGGACCGGTTTTTTAATTTTTTTTTTTTTTTTTTTTTTTTTTTTTTTTTTGGGTGAGTCTTAAAAAATGTATAGTATTTATTCCAATAGGAATTTTTATAAAATATAGTGTTTTGGGTGTAATTTGGATATATATACAAATACAGGGTTATACAGACTGTATAACCCTGTATTTGTATATGTATCCAAATTACACCCAAAACACTATATTTTATAAAAATTCCTATTGGAATAAATACTATACATTTTTTAAGAGTCACCAAAAAAAAAAAAAAAAAAAAAAAAAAAAAAATTGGACCTGTCCAAATTTCCTGTCTGCCAAGAGTTTCCCTTTAAGTAGTATTTGATTGTCAAAGCCCAAACACCTTTTTTAACAGAATCCTCAAATTCACTATGTGCATCTTATTTTATTTTTTTTTTAAGAAATTAATATTTTTATACAAGGAAAAAATTCTCTCTCCGTTTCATATTATTTAATTATTATTATTTTTAAAAATCAACTTAAGAGATTTTTACTATAAGCTTTAATTTTATTCTCATTATTTATTTTTCCCGTTCTTTAGCAAATTAATTCACTTTTTCTCAGTTACATTAATTATTTTCTTCATATATATCTGTTATTCATCTTTAAGCTCTCCAATTTAATATTTCTTATGTTTTCTAATGTAGAAAATAAGTGATAAAGATAATTAAATAAATATAATATGTAATGCAGTTATCAAACATACAACCACACCAAGATTTATATTTATTTCGGCCCTTAGTCTTCTACTCTATGAGCCTGCCTACATTTAAGACTAGGTAATAATACCAAATGAGCAAATAGATAAGACACTGCCCCAAATGTTATTCTTGAAGGAACTAAACATATGATGAATATGCTTTTCACTATGGTTTTTCTTCTAATTTTGTTTAGATCATGTCCCTGTCTATAGGTAACTTAGTGTCTGAGTGTCATTTTTGTTTCAGTACTTACAAGCAGTCATTACCCTCAAAGAACAAACATTATTTGGTTTCTCAAGGCAAAAACGACACACAACTCAGAAATAATCACTTTGAAAATGTAGGAAACTGTTTATAATCACTTCACAAATTATGAAAAACTAACAAGTAAAAGAGTATTTTACTGGTTACACTTGTTAGCCTTGCCAATGTTAAAAATACTTCTTGCATGTTCTATTTCACGTTTATGTTTTGTTACGATCATAAAGTATGCTCAAGCCTTTCCTGCAGTACATTATTATGAATGTTTTTACTATATCGAACTATATATTGACTTGTTATGCAAGATAACATTAAAAAATTGCATGCGATTCTTTTACTTATTGTATTTTGTTTTAGTAGTAAGCTTGTTCATAATAACAAAACTCCAAGATTCTGCACTCACTCACTCACTCACTCACTCACTCACTCACTCACATGTCTGCATTCAAATTAAAAAAGAGTCGTTGCTTGATGTTGTTGCAGTTCTCAGAGAGTGTTACCAGTAACTGAAGATAATAAGCCAATATGGAATTTTGAAGGAAGCACTGTTGGAGGCATTCCATGATGTTAATTTATATAAAATTTTCTTTGGTAACTTTACTATTGTAGTAGGTTCAGGTTTGTTGCAGTTAAAAATCGCCTACATTATGACATTGTCTTGATTTTATTTTATTTTCAAAATAACGAGGAAGTTTTGAATAACAACTATGCTTCTGGGTCTACTCCCATTGTTGTTCTTTTGGTAGATGGTAAATTCTTAGTTGCCAGTGTTGGTGATTCTAAAGCACTTTTATACTCAGATGAAGTTACCTTTATATGGTTTTACAGTTTCCAGGAATTTGATTTCTTGTTCTTCTGATAGTATAATTATTTACACACTCATGTCACTTGGAAAAATGTAGATAGTTCGATGACAAAGATCTATGCCAAAGAACATCATCCAGGTAGAGATGACGAAAAGCCCGTAGAGATCAAATGTTATTTCAGTTGGTCATAAAAGGAGCTTTTTTGTTCGAAAAAGCCCGTAGAGATCAAATAGTATATCTAGGTCGAGATAGTTCGATGACAAAGTTGTATGCCGAAAAACTGACAAGAGATCATCATCCAGGTAGAGATGACAAAGCTCTATGCCAAAGACGAGAGAGATCATCATTCATGGCATATTGTGTAAACATATCATATATAGCATACATATATGATCGATTAACATGCTCTGACACCAATGTAGAATTATTTGTATACATGTTATTACATATTTACACATAATAGGAGGACCAAAGATATGAAAACCTTTGGTGCGGAAAATTTCCTGGAATCTTAACGTCCTTTGAAATCCAATAATGTCTCCGAACTACGATAAGAACGGAGACCAAATCCACGGTTTGTAACAACTGGGCTTCAACAGTATGCTGTATGTATGAGCTATTAGTTTTGACAGAATATAATCCTCTCTGATAATGGAACTTATAATAACTGGCTTCTCACAAGTTTCAGAGACGTGGGTTTTACTAGCCTAAGTGGTTAAAACCACTTTCCCTTTTTTCTCCAACTCCCAATCTTAGTAGAGCCTTTAAAAACAAACGTTTGCTGACTTGGTCAATGGACAAATTGGCTAACAAATCAAATGAGGCGTACCCTCCCTGGGCGGCCCATTTATCTAACAAAATATAATTGATTTTGAATTTTTAGCTCACTTAATAAATAATTTGAATCATCTCTGTTCATGTAATACAGGAGGCATGGAACACAACTAGTTTGATAATGTTTATCAATACAACAACCAAACTTTACAATGTTTTTTAAAATTCATATTTTTTAATTCATAAAAATAAATAAATAAGTTTTATTTTATTTATTTTGATTTTATTTTGTCTTTGCCTTTTCTTGTTCATCTACCATAGCATGGTCCATTAATCTTACTACTAGTCTACTTACTAGGTTGCAACAAAATCATTTTAACAAATAATTTTCCTTCAATTTTGTTTACAACTTTTTATCCTCAATATTTTTAACAAATTTAAATTTAAAAAACATTCACCTTTCTTTTTTCCAAATTTACAATCTGCAAAACGTTTCAATAACGGCTAAAACGCCCGGAGATTCAAAAACGTTTTCCGATATAAAATTTGTACCTAGATAGATTTTCTGTAGGGCAGATAGCAACTCGGGCCGCCACGAATATTCGGCAGCCTCTGAATAATCAAATAACCCACCTAACGTTACAAAATCACAGTTATCTTCGCCAATTCCGAATCCGAACGAGTCGTAACTCGGTAACTAATCTACAAACGCAAAGTTTTCAAAAGATTTGGGTTTGCTCCTCTTCTACTTCTTCAGAAGATTTGGGTTTGCTCCTCTCTATAATGCTTGTTTCGAATAGCTGATGATTTCCGTCCATATATTCAGGACCCCTTTCTTCAACCTGTTTCAACTCTCCTTCTTTGTTATACTCCTTCGAGATGCCCGTGTATCCACCTTAGAAGGTTCTTTTTCTTTCTGCACCATAATACCTTTTATTGTCGTAATATCATTCTTTTCTTCCACCGTAACAGGACGTCAGGACACCCACTATCAATCTCCGGCTTAAATTCTCATTGCTCTCTATACTCTGATCTACCTTTGTATCCACCCTCCTTAACTTGTGTTTGGCTCTTCCCAACTTCAGTTACTTCAGTTAGACACTCCGCCAATGTGACGCCTCCAAATTCGGGTACTTGAAACCCTGCTTATATCAAACATTCAACATAGTATAACTTAAACTTTATAAAGTTATTACATCAAAGTGCTACTAATCTCAGGTACTTAGACCTTTAAATGTTCATTACATGATAGTTTAATATTTACAAACATGTAAACTATCTATTACATCCAATCCCAGTTAATCTGTTACTTTTCTTTTCCCTTTGTCTTTTCCAGACCCTTCCGCCCGAGTCTGCTCATCTGAAAACATTTATAAGAAAACAAGTATGAGCATATAGTTGCTCAACAAGTAATAGCATTCTTTAAGGCTCAACAAGAAATAAATGTTTTTTTTGAAGCATGCTTTGACAATGAATCAAAACTGTAAAGCAATAAATCTTGAATCATTCACATTTCTGGAATATCATAATAACATTGAATGACTGAGAGATTTTAAGACCATGAACATATTTTTCTTTTCTTGAAAAGGTTCAATAAAAATTTTATCTGCAAACCGTCTTATCTTACGAGCACGTAGGGTGATCAACCCTTTATGCCCTGTATTGATCAATACTATCTTATCCAGAGTATCCCATTTAAGGGTATGTTCATTCTCAGTTTTAGATTCCAACTACAACAATATAGCTGGACAGCTTAAATCATGGTACAATAATATTTCAAGACTTAATATAAAGAAATTGAAAGATTTTACATCCGTGTCTGGCCAGAAGGAATGGCTCAGACTTCTTTGCAACCTGCTCATGCATATTGAATTTCATTTGATAAACATGATAATACATTACCCAATCTTTTGAAGCTGATTGGAATAAAAAGGTTATTCAACCTTATAATATTCATAAATAAGGAAAGACAGTTCAGAATTTAAAGAACCTGTCCACATATGAATAATCTCAGAATAGTTGCTCAATAAATAGTAAGATTCAGATACTTGCCTTGTTTGTAGACTATTTGTACAATTTCAGCTTAATTTGTGTATTCTCACAGATCCTACACAATTATTTGCATTCACAAACATATTAGTCAAATAGTCAAGTCATATAGCTTGTATGTTCACATATCACATAGTCACAGTGATCATGTTTTTAGTTCATATTCCATATTTAAGATACATTTTTCAAATATCTCATCCATATTCTTACAATAGCCTTTTCTTTCTTTTATAGGGTCTGATATAATCCCTATTCATGAACTTTTCATGATTTTAGTTCATACTCCTTTAACTTTTTTTTTTATTTGCTGTTAATATAGCAATCTTCTTTATAACTTAGGTATTCAAAGTGAATACATAAGGTATTTCATGTTTCACAAGGTAACTTTATAGCATATCTTATATATCAAAGGTAATTTCCACTTGTAAGGTTATTCTTTTTGAAGATTCAAGGACACTGGTCGAGAGCTTAAAGAAGATCCCCAACCAACGTTGTTACAGCAGCAGTTTGTTGCTGCCCACTGCTGCCATTAGGCAGCAGTTCCTTCTTCTCTCTTTTGTTAGCTTTTTATTTTTTTTCGCAGCTTTGGTTTATTCATGTTGAATTTTTAGATTCTAAATAGGTGATATACCCACCCATTATATTAGAACATTAGCCGTGTATCATGGGCAATCTAAGTATATAAACTGAAAGCCCAAGGGAAGCCTCAACTTTTTGCCCATCGTCAATACTGCTGCTGTCAAAATGGGCAGTAGATCTGCCTTTGCTTTGAAAAACAAAAATTAATTTTCTAGTTCCTTGTGAAGTTTTAGTATGCTACTTGTGACACACCTCTTGATATTCTAAAAAAAACTGCTAGTGCCACTTAAAGATATTACTCTTGCTGCTGTCAATGTACAGCATTTGTGTTCCTCCTTTTAAGCCATAATTTTGATTTATAATGACCCCTTTTTAGCAAAACAAAGATGATGCATTCATTAGATAAAAAACTAACAACCAGGTGATATTTTAGCTACACAAACACAATGATTATTAGCCCCAAAAAGAACTCCAGCCATGATCCAACAGGCCTACTGCTCCTGTGACACGCTGCTGCCACTGGGCAGCAGCTATTCCCCTCATTCTTGACCCTTTTGTGCTAAGTGTTGGGTATTACATGAATCATAAGTATTCGTATTGCAGAGAAGTACTACAGAAATTAACATATTTAGTAGTTTAATGTTTGCCCAACTAGAGCTCAAAGAGAGTCTCAACTGATGCACATGACTGCTGCTACCGTAGGTAGCAGTTGAACCACTAATTTCATAATTTGAGTTTTCATTACCATTATATACTTTTAAACTCTTCATTTATCAGTATATGTAAGATGTTCAGTCATCCCAATCTTAAGTTTTGTCAAATAACTGACTTTAATCTAAAACAGTCTACTTGGAACTTCTGTCAAGCATGTGGTGTGCAAAATTTTATATTACCAATTTCAAAACTATTGGTTTATATCATAAACCCATATTATTCTCCTTATTACTCCACAGCCAATTATCTCCTTGTGCCTGAATTCAATTCATAGCAGTCGATTACACAGTCACATGTATAATCAAGTAATTGACAATCTAATTATTTTATTTTCTTCATAACATGCAATTCTTTTGATAACCACATATTTATACTAAATAGAAAAACCCCACTGCTAAGCATGCTATCCTCAAATGGTTACACTGCTTCATAAAATCGGTAGCACACACTCCCAATCAAACCCGTAGCAATTCCTATAACCATTAATTAGTGCATATTTAACATCTTAAAGTAAAAACTTAGCAAAGATGCATTACCTTTCTAAGCTTTGATTTCCGAATTAGTTGGTTGCAACCCAAATACTTCTGAGTTTCTCCTTACTTGATAGTGTATCCTTCCTCAGTTATCAATTACCAGCAAAGCTTTCCCAAAACTAACAGAGCATAAAGCGTCTAACAAATTTTTCTTTTAACAGCATAGAGCCTATCACTTTAAAATGAACTGGGGAAAGGTTATGAGATATCTTAGTTCTGATATCTTTATCAGAGATTTGCACTTGAGGAGTATACACCATACGTGATACGTGGTTAATAGGTTTATAGGGTAGCTGAGTTGTTTATGCTATGTTTCTAAATAAACGCCAGCTCCTACTTTAATGTAAACACCTGGCTGAATGGTTAGCCACTTGTAAACTCTCTTTTCTTTTCTTTTCTTTTTATGCAGTCCAACCTTAGCTTAGTAAGGTTATTACCATTTAGTACTCATAAAGTACCAGTACACTAAATGCATATATTTTATAGTATAGCTACCGAAAATAAAGCACACAGTACATATAAAATAGGGAACTGTTAAATCCACAACAGAAAATATTATTTTCACAACAAAAATGTCGCTATAAATCTTATAGTTACGATTTTCACTGTCGCTATTGTTCGGGAGCGTTTTACCGACCTCCAAGTGGGTTGAAGGCTTTCTGGCAGAAGGGTTTGATAGACCGATGGGATGAAGCCCATGAAGGTGTTATAGGTGTTCGGGTCGGTATATGTGTCCTTCGGGGTCGGGGACGAACCCATTCTGGTGATAAGGAGGGGTCGGGCCTTCGAGTCCTTTGGGCCGAAGCCCAGACCAGATAATAGGACCGTTTGGGCCTGTACAGTGGGCTCTCCTGCGTGCAGAGTCCGGGGGCCTATTCATATACGGTAACTCCAGAGGTAGTAGTGGGATTGGATTCTACTTGCACCTTTTAAGGAGATTGTGTTGGACCCAAGTTATGGTAACTACCATACACTAGGAGTCCTAATCCGACTGGGAGAAGGATTCTAAGGTGGTGAGCTCTATAAATACAAGGCCTAGGTTAACATTATGAGGTAATACCTACTTTTGAGCACTAAATACTTTGCCTCCATTGTTTACCCTTGTAACGGCCTGTACTCATTCTCACACCGGAGCTATCCCCCGGCGGCACAAGCCGTCAAGCTTCTGTGTGATCTGTTACTGTGCAGGTTCTAGCGCGTGGATTCTGTGATTGGACGCGCCGGCGAAACTTGGCGTTAACATTGGCGCTAGAAGGAGGGGTTTTAGTGCTTAAACAATCACAATCAGATTCTTTTCCGGCGAGAGACGATGGCGAGTGTGGAATATGCAGTTTCCGACCGGGAAAAGGCCAAGTCCCATCAGACCACTCAGGTGAGAGGGTCGGTGAAGGACAGACTGGGTTCCAGAATCCAGGACGATCAGAGGGAGCAGGCTGGCTCCCCCAGGAGACAGCTTTTCCGTGAAAGCCAACGTACCCCCAACCATGCTAGCCGGATGGATGAATCAAATTCACGAGCATTGGAGGTACACGAAAAGAACCATACTCAAGGTAGTCGAGATCAAAGAGAATTCATCCTGCAGAAAAAGATGCAGCAGAACAAGGATGCCATGACGGCCCTACGTCTTCAACAGGAGGAGCTCGAACTACAGATGGCCAACATGGCCGGCGAACAGGAAGCATCCTCCAAAAGGCAAAGGCACCGTACCCGATCTCGATCCCCCCGAAGGGGAGAGGCTGACAGGGTAGGAGGCAGATACCGCAGTCGCTCCCGAGATGGTCGAAGCAGGAGAAAGAGCCGATCAGCAGAACACCGATCAGAACGCCCCGGCAGGTCTGGACAGAGGAGGGGAGCCGAGATTCCCGAACGTGAGAGGGACAGACCCCGATCGTCCCCTCATGAAGGAGAACCCGGCCCCCTCGCTCGAAGGGTCGCTGAATTAGAGAAACTACTATTGGCCAAGAGCCCACTGGGTGAGTCCTCGGCTTGCGTGGGGTCGCCCTTTTCGCCAGAAATCAATCAGGAGATCGCTGACCCCAAAAGGAAGATGCCCCCAATGGAGACTTACGATGGCCTGGGCGATCCTTACGACCATTCCGATGGGTATGATCGGTTGATGACATACTACGGCCATTCAGATGCGGCCAAGTGTCATATGTTCGCCACCACCCTGAAGAAGAGTGCCCGGGAATGGATGGGAACTTTGGCGACAGGATCTATAAACTCGTGGAAGGACCTTCGAGAAAAGTTCCATGCTCGGTTCGGGAGTAACAAGAGACGGGGAAAGATCACAGCATCCCTCATGCAGGTCAGGCAAAGGTCAGATGAGAGCCTGGGACAGTATGTTAAAAGGTTTCGAGAGGCTGTGGGGTCGGTGGCAGAGTTGAATTCCCCACAGGCCTTGGGATTTTTCACAACCGGATTAGACATCGGGAAATCCAAAAAGCTGATGAAGGATCTGGTGATCAACCCTCCGACGGACTTAACAGAGGCATTCCACAGGGCCGAGGGTCATATAGCAGTTGAGGAAGCGATGGGGAATTTCAAACCACACTCCCAATCCTACGACAAATCCAGAGATCGGGACAAACAAAGTTATCAGAAGTCCGATACCCAAGGCAGGACGGACAACTATAGTAAGAAAAACTACAGTGGAGGAGGGTCGGGTAGCGGAAGGCCGCCCTTCCCAAACAAAAATGTCAACAAAGTGTACACCGCACTCACCACAGATCGGGCCAAGATATTGGAAGAGATACGGAACAAGCCCTTTTTCGAACCATGCCAAACAGTCACCAGACCGGGGAAGAGGGGTCGGGACAAGTTCTGTGCGTACCACCAGAGTAGAGGGCACACCACGGATGAATGCGTCAACCTGAAAGATCTGATAGAAAAGAACGTGCAGAATGGACAGCTGGTGCGATATGTAGTCGGCAGACAGGGATCGGAGGCTCCCCCAGAGAACGTCAGCGAACCCCCCCGGGAAGCACAGCCGCAACCGAACACCCAGCCCCGAGGAGTTATCGATGTGATATCGGGCGGGTCGGTAGGCCGTGTAACCGGTCGGAAAAGGAATGGACATCTCGAGGCAGTATTATCTTTAGCCGGCTCTTCGCCCCGGAAGGACAGGCCATACTCAGGCACGACTATCTCCTTTTCAGACGAGGATTACCCGACCGATCACATTGAACCGCATGACGGGGCTCTGGTCATTACAGCTCAGGTCGGGCCGGTTGACATGAAGCGAATGATGATTGATAACGGATCCTCAGTCGACATACTCTATACGCATGCCTACCAAAGGATGGACTTGGGAGGAAAAAAGATGGAATTGGGGGGCGAAGGTCCCCTATACGGCTTCAGTGGAGACCCGGTTCACGTGTCGGGCACGATAGAACTGCCAGTCCGATTCGGCACGGCCCCACAGCAGACGGAAATCATGGTAAAATTCTTCGTGGTACAAGTGGATTCGGCTTACAACGCCATCTTGGGGAGGCCTACTCTAGCAGCATTACAGGCTGTAACATCTATACCCCACTTCAAACTAAAGTTTCCGACGCCGAACGGGATAGGGGAGTCAAAAGGAGATCTTGATATTGCCCGAAGGTGTTATCGGAACACTTTAATATCTTCAGGAATCGGGGTCAGTAAACATAAGCAGGCGATGGCCATAGAGTTGGAGCCATTCACGGAGGGAAGTACAGAACCCATGGCTCTACCAGCCGAAGAGACGGAGGATGTAGAATTAATACCAGGGAATCCAGACAAACTGATCAAGATTGGGGTCGGGTTGACCGAACAGCTGCGAACAGGCCTGGTGGAATTACTCAGGGTATACGCCGACATCTTTGCCTGGGAACCCAGTGACATGCCCGGGGTAAGCAGATCAGTAGCACTGCATAGGCTTCATACCGACCCTAAAAAGAAGCCAGTGATACAGAAGAGAAGGATCTTTGCCCCAGAAAGACAGAGCATCATAGACGACGAGGTTGCCAAATTGTTAGAGGCAGGGTTCATCTTCGAGATCGACTATCCCGAATGGCTGGCGAATGTGGTATTGGTTCAGAAGCAAAATGGGAAATGGAGAATGTGCATCGACTACACTGACCTGAACAAGGCATGCCCTAAAGACTTCTATCCCTTACCCAACATAGACCAGCTGATTGATGCCACTTCAGGGTTTGAGATGCTAAGTTTCATGGACGCTTTCTCGGGATATCACCAAATCTCGATGCATAAGGAGGATATCCCGAAGACTAGCTTCATCACTCATCGGGCAATATACGCGTATCGGAAAATGACCTTCGGACTGCTGAACGCAGGGGCAACCTACCAACGGATGATGAATTTCGTATTCAGAAAGCAGCTGGGAAGAAGTATGGAAGTGTACGTAGATGACATGATCGTCAAGAGCATGGCAGCCCGAGATCATCTGGAGGATTTGGCAGATTGCTTCGAGACGGTAAGGCAACACAATCTAAGGCTAAACCCGACCAAGTGTACCTTCGGATTGGGTTCAGGAAAATTCCTAGGATATCTGGTTAGTAAAAGGGGAATCGAGGCCAATCCTGAAAAAATTTCGGCTATCTTAGACATGAAATCCCCGAAGACATACAAGGATGTCCAGAGGTTGACGGGCCGAATCGCAGCCCTTCGGAGATTCATGTCAAAATCAGCAGAAAGGTGTCTACCCTTTTTCGACACTCTCAAGGGTCCGAAAAATGACAAAAGCTTCCAGTGGACTTCAGAATGCGAAGACGCGTTCCAAGAAATCAAAAGGTATTTGGGTTCGGCACCATTACTGATGAAGCCGGTTGCCTCTGAACCTTTATACTTATACCTAGCTGCCAGCCCGATGGCAGTAGGGGCGGCACTGGTGAGGGACAAGGGAGGCAAACAGTTTCCGGTTTACTACGTCAGTCATGTTCTCAGAGACGCGGAAATAAGGTACCCGAACCTGGAAAAGTTCGCCTACGCCCTCATAATTGCTAGCAGGAAACTTAGGCACTATTTCCAGGGTCGGGTGGTGGTGGTCTACACGAATCAGCCTTTGAAAAAAATTCTGCACAAGCCCGAGGTGTCAGGTCGGCTGGCCGCATGGGCGATGGAATTGACACAATTTGCTATAGAGTACCATCCCCGAACGGCAATCAAAGGACAAGCATTGGCAGATTTTGTAGTAGAGTGCTCTTTCACAGAGCCGGAGGTAGACACAATGGCCGAAGCGCAATCGGGGCAGACCTCGTGGACATTATACGTGGATGGATCATCAACCTCAGACGTCAGTGGAGCAGGGGTCATTTTGACAAGTCCAGAAGGGTTCAAGGTCCAGCAAGCCATTCGATTCGGCTTCAAGGCCACGAACAACGAAGCAGAGTATGAGGCCATCTTAGCAGGGATACGATTGGCCCGAAGCCTAGAGGTGCAAAGGTTAATTATTTACAGTGACTCACAGCTGGTGGTCAAGCAGTTATCGGGCGAATATGAAGCTCGGGGGGCGAGGATGACCAAATATCTGGCCGAATTAAGAGATAAGCTCACATACTTCACATCACACAGCTGCTTGGGGGTGGATCGATCAGAAAACACCATAGCAGATGCCCTGGCGCGATTGGCAACTACTGAAGCAAACTCCTTCGAAGGATCAGTATACTTAGAGGTTCTGGAAAAACCCAGTATCCCAAAGACAGACATTCTAACTTTGGACCGACTCGATTGCTGGCTCACTCCTTATATTTCATACTTGGCCGACGGGACCTTACCCTCGGACAGAATTCTAGCCAGACAAGTCAAGCATCGAAGCTCGAACTTCGTCCTCATTGATGGAGATCTCTACCGAAGAGCCTTCAGCTCTCCACTGCTCAAATGCTTGACTCCTTCAGAAGCAGATTACACACTCCGAGAGGTTCACGAAGGGATCTGTGGGGATCACATGGGAGCAAAGTCACTGGCACATAAAATTCTTAGGCAAGGGTATTACTGGCCAACTATCTACACTGAGGCTAAGGAATTCGTCAGAAGATGTCCCAAATGTCAACTGAACAGCAACATTCCACATCAACCTCCAGAAGAGTTATACTCGGTTCTATCCCCAATTCCCTTCGCTGTGTGGGGGATCGACATCCTAGGTCCTCTACCAAAAGCCAAGGGACAAGTCAGCTTTGTGATCGTGGCCATCGATTATATGACCAAGTGGGTCGAGGCCAAACCATTGCAGAGAATAACCGAGCAGGAGTGTCTAAAGTTCACAAAGGAAGGAATAGTCTACCGGTTCGGCATCCCGATGGCAATAGTCTCAGACAATGGCAGACAGTTCGTCGGATCAAAATTCGAGAGCTTCCTGAAAGATCTAGGGATCCAGCACCGAAAGACTTCGGTTGCCCATCCTCAATCAAACGGTCAAGTGGAAGTGACCAATCGAACTCTACTCAACGGGATAAAACGAAGGCTGGATGCATTAAAGGGTCGGTGGCCCGAAGAGCTATTATCTGTTCTATGGTCATACCGAACTACCCCACGAACTACAACGGGGGATTCTCCATTCAGATTGGCATATGGGACCGATGCTCTAATCCCTGTCGAGATCGGATCACCAACCCTTCGGGTAAGCCAATATAAAGAACTATACAATGACGATGGCTTGAGAACGAATCTGGATTTACTGGATGAAGTTCGGGATTCGGCTGTGATGAGGTTGGCAATCTATCAGCAGCGGACAGCCAGACACTATAATCAGAAGGTGAAATCTAGGAGGTTTGCAGTAGGAGATCTAGTCCTCCGGGAGGCGGAGGCTTCAACCCCCCAGAACACTGGCAAGTTAATGCCTAACTGGGAGGGTCCTTATGAAGTGATAGAGGTGCCGAAGCCCGGAACATACCGGCTTCGAGCAATGAACGGTTCGGAGGTAACGAATACATGGCATGCTGGAAGACTTAGAAAATTTTACCAGTAATAGTTGTGTTGTTCTTACTTTCATCTATGTAACCGATTTAATCTAAACGATATAAATGAAAGATTTTTTCTGTTAAGGTTTAAACTTCATCTATATTCATGCGTTTTATTACTACTCGAACGGACATGCTTCGGGCACTATCCGATCAGAAGGTTCGGAGAAATACCACTGTTCGAGATAAGTCCCGAACATAACTGACCGAGAGTTCAATCCATTCTTAAAGAACAGGTCTCGACTACTATCCGATCAAGAGGCTCAAAAAGATACCACTGATCGAGATAAGTTTCGAGTATAACTGTTGGACCCTTCAATATCAGATAAACTCTAAGGGCAATCCGATTAGAAGGTTCGGATGAACATAACTGATTGAGATTAGTTCTAAGTAAAACTGATAACAAACACTCATGGGCCAAAAGAGTATACTTTATTTATACTTATATAATTTTTACAACCCGATCGCATACGAGTCGGGCATCAGTACAGAAAAGAGAAAAATACATCTAGGCAGAAAATGGCCGGGAGGAACTAAGGAGCATCCTCATCAGCATCGGACTCCTCGTCGGAAGAATCAAGTACCGAAGCATCCAGGCCAGCATCAACAAGCTTCGCTCTTGCCTTCTCCCGATAAGCTTCGACCCCTTCAGCAAACTGGGCCATTATCTTATCGGTCAAAGCAGGCGATCCTTCATATTCCTTAATGGCTGCTTGTTTGATGACAGACCGTTCTGCCTCCAAGGTACTGTTCGCAGCGATCAGTGTTCTTACTTGACCGTGCATCCGATTGATGTGGTCCTCGACGGCATGAAGGTTGCCCACCAAAACCTTATTCTCCTCAACCAGAGCCTCCTTGTCCCGAATCAACTTTTTGGCATGATCATCGAGACCGACGAACTCCTGCTGTAATAAAGCATGTTGGTCTTCGAGTTCGCCGATTCGACGTTCAGCCTTCTCCAATTTATCTCGGGCACCGGCATGAAGTTCTCTTTCTCTCTTCAGCTCCGAGTCCCGACCCCTTAGCTCGGCCTGGAGACGATCCACATCAGTCCCCAGCTGAAGCTCCATCTTCGTAGACCGAGCAAGTGGAGCTATCGCCCGGGCAAGGATAGCATTAGCCTAAGTATATAAGACATGACGGTCAGATAACATACAAAGAATCAATAAGGAAAAATATATACCGAGGAGGATGAATACCTGTGTCTGTGCCTTGAGATAAGTAACCAGAAATTCCTCGGATGAAAAGTTCTTAAACCTTTCATCGTCACCGGAAAGCCTGAACTGATCAAGCAAGTAGAAGGGGAACTTCTCGGAGGGACTCTTCGGCCAACAGGTAGTCGCCGACCCCTCAGAAGAACTTGCTCTGGACGTCGGGGTTGCAGCAGGGATCGGCCCAGTCACCTCTTCAATAGGACCCTCGGTCAGGCGAGGCTTCTTCGAGGGCCGAACAAGTGGTCGGTCCTCGGTATCCTCCGAATCCTCGACCATTGTTATTAAGGCAGGCGGGGGAGGAGTCGGTTTGGGAGTAGGCCTCGGCTCGACCGCCGGGATTGCCTTGACGGGAGCTCGGACAGAGGAAGGCTTCTTCTTGGCCTTTTTCAGCAAGGCCATCTTGTCCGCCCCTTTCATCTCGAGCACGTTTTTTGTAGAAACGTTAGCTTTAGACGAATCAGGAAGAGGCCCTGTTGATGAACCAACGGACAACTCAGTAATGAGGACAGCCTCATCCGAGGGGGTATCATCAGCAGCAGGGGGGTGAATGGGCTCGGCTGTGATCGGAAGGGGAGTCAAAGTCGCTTCGGCGTCATCGGGCTTGAAGATGGTCACTACGACATAAGACAAAAAGGTTATTGAAGAGAAGCAATAGTAGAAAGACAAGAATACAGGTACATAGTTTCGGGTAGGATTACTTACAACCGTGTTCATAAAGCCACGCTTCGTTTGAAACGATCCCCACACCCCAGTTGGTCTGCTTCAGAATGGCATAAAACTTTTTGAAAGCTGCAGCACGGCCCTTCGGGAATTTGGTGACTTTGATTATGGTATCATCGGGACCGGCCCAGGTTGGCAAAAGGTTAAGGTCGGTACCTTTCATGAAGAACCATTGGGAATGCCATCCCTTGTTGCTCGAAGGGGTCTTCACGAAAGTCTCTCTGCCTGGAACTCGGTTCAGGTGTCGGAGACCGGGCTCCTTGGATCGGCAGACAGAAAAAAGGACAAAGAAAAAGTCCAGTCCGGGGGTGATGCCAGCCTCTTGGCAGAGGGCTATGAAGCTGACAAGCTGGATATAGGAGTTCGGCGCTAATTGTGCGAACCCGACCCCGACCAGACACAGAAAGGAGGAGATGAACTCGTGTAGGGGAAACCGGACCCCATACTTCAGGGCGTAGAGATGGACGGCTACCCAACCCCCTTCAGGATTCTGATACATCCTCTCGCTGGACTCGGCCACCCGAAGCTTGTATTCTTTGGGGATGTTGAATGACGAGCGGATGTCTGATAGTTGGGAGGGTGTGATGGATGATTTGGTGTTGATGACTGCGTAGTCGGTTTCGGAAGCATAGAGACGACGAGCTTGGGACTCGGCGTTCTCCACGGACATTTCCACCGAGGCAGTTGGTAGTTCGACCTCTAGAAGGTCGCCGGTGGTGACAACGGTGGGTTCATTTGCCGGATTGTTGGTGGAATCTGCCATTTCAAGAGGAATATTGAGAAAAGGAGAAGTTTAGGCAAGAAATGAGCAAAATTATCACTCAAACGAGCAAAGAAATGCAGAAAACGGTGAATACGACAGAGTAGAGTCTCGCCGGAAATCGCCTTGCCGGAAAATTTGAAAATATGTGATTTGAGAAAGTGGAGTCAGTAAAGGTGATAATGGAGGGGGTGAGGGGTTTTTATAGGATGTGCAGCGCGGAACCCCAGGGCGGCTAATAAATGTTGAGGTGGGACCAGGCGTTAAAAGGCGTGCAAACGTTTAAAATATCTATGACAGACCGATTGGACTTCCCAAGATGACTCATCATTAGTTGTCATGACGTTTCAAGTCTCTAGTCATAAATACATTATAACCAGAGACTGGGGGGCAATGTTCGGGAGCGTTTTACCGACCTCCAAGTGGGTTGAAGGCTTTCTGGCAGAAGGGTTTGATAGACCGATGGGATGAAGCCCATGAAGGTGTTATAGGTGTTCGGGTCGGTATATGTGTCCTTCGGGGTCGGGGACGAACCCATTCTGGTGATAAGGAGGGGTCGGGCCTTCGAGTCCTTTGGGCCGAAGCCCAGACCAGATAATAGGACCGTTTGGGCCTGTACAGTGGGCTCTCCTGCGTGCAGAGTCCGGGGGCCTATTCATATACGGTAACTCCAGAGGTAGTAGTGGGATTGGATTCTACTTGCACCTTTTAAGGAGATTGTGTTGGACCCAAGTTATGGTAACTACCATACACTAGGAGTCCTAATCCGACTGGGAGAAGGATTCTAAGGTGGTGAGCTCTATAAATACAAGGCCTAGGTTAACATTATGAGGTAATACCTACTTTTGAGCACTAAATACTTTGCCTCCATTGTTTACCCTTGTAACGGCCTGTACTCATTCTCACACCGGAGCTATCCCCCGGCGGCACAAGCCGTCAAGCTTCTGTGTGATCTGTTACTGTGCAGGTTCTAGCGCGTGGATTCTGTGATTGGACGCGCCGGCGAAACTTGGCGTTAACAGCTATATATCTACAACGATACTTTTGTTGTGGAAATAACAAAAAGTATTGTAAATTTAACAATTCCCATAAAATATTATACTGTATTTTATCAAAAAAAAAAATCTTTTCTGTCAAGACAAAAGTTATTCATTAAATACAAACATTTTAATAAACTTGGTTTCTTTTCTTTTAATCACAAATTGCTTCTCTTAATTTATTAAATATAATAAATTTTAATTATTATACTTATCATCATAACACCATATCACATATTATACTGGATAATATATGCAATATAATAGCACATACTTAAAAAAAATTAAAAAAAATTATTCCTGTAAATTCGTATTTTATTTACGATTAGCTACAGCCAAACCTTCTTACCTCGTCTGCCCAGTTTCATCAATAGTCTCCCCAGGAATATGAGATACTCCACCTCCTTCTTCTTCCTTTCTCTCGTGTTCCATTGCTTCCTGTAAGATCTCGGCTTTTTTAGAATGTTCAGAATCCTCGCTTGCTCAAGTCCGGCACTGCTCAACAGGAAGTACATCCTTTGTCTGCCTAATTTCAATTGCAGTCTCCACAATGGCATGCAATACTCCACTTTCATGTTGTTCACTTCTTAATTCTGGCTAGCTAAGTCAAAGACTTTAGACCTTACATCATGCACAGTTGTGTGACATCACTTTTATTTAAAAGCAAGTACATGGCAACCGTAGGCATTAATAAGCATACTAGCCATGAGTTTTATAATATTAATCATGTTAATGATGAAGCATATTCTATACAAATTGGTATTCATCATATTTATTAGTTCGTTTATGCTAAATTGTAGCATTATCATTACTCCACATGTATAATAATTGACGAAAAGTCATATTCCACTACTATTCTATTTCATGGGTTGAGACTTGAGCAGATCCATATATAATAATTGACGAAAAGTCGTGAATTTGCTGATATATATATAATGTTCATTTCGTAAATAAAAAAGAATCACTTATCTTTTATGTAGGATCTCCTCTTCTTGGTAAATCGGTGATTTTAATTCAATATTAGAACAAGCGTTCCCACAGACAGCACCAAATGTTAACGCCAAATTTTGTACGCCTGAACGGTTGATTGTATTGTTGTGAAATCAAACTCACGAAATACACTCATAAAGATAAACAAGAATTTAGGTGGAAACCCAATTGGAAAAAAACACAAAAAGAGAAATCCACTATAATAATATGGATAGTACAAAGTGTTTATTTGTGACATATGTAATTGTGTTCTTGTATCGTCTAAACCATTGTTTATTGTTGTATTTATAGTTGTCATGTCCACCATCAGGAATAAAAGTCCTTTGTAGAATCACCTTATAACTGCAATTAATGACTGATAAATTCTTTTCTAAATTAAACCTCTCATCCCAACAGAAATGATATAGTGAATGACTGAGGCCGATAAATTGACGTCTTTAACCACCACTAATCCTCTAAGAGGGTGCATGGGCAAATTCGTTATGGTAATGGAACTGTTATGTGATTATGTTCTAGCCCGCCAATATATTTATATAGTGGCGACACCAGTATTTTATATTCTATATTCGGAGGGGACAAAATTATTATAAATAAATTATTATGATTAATATAATTTTTAAAGTGAATGTAAAAATTAAATTATACTATTTGTAATACTCAAAACAATTTCTTTTCTAAAACAATTTGTGTAAAAAAGAGATACAATATAATTTTTTGAACATTTGTGAAATCATAAAATTCAAAATTGCTATGAATTCATTTAAATTTTAGAAGAAACAAATATGATAATTTTTAGTTAATTTCTAATTATTATAGTTGTTTATACTAAAATCAATTCAATTTAAATTTAATGATTTCGTAAATTAATTTCAAAATATTAAAGAATACTTTAATTTTTTTTTAATTTTGAAATAGAGTGTGACGCCCCCAAAATAGGTATACATCACCCATCTTGATTCACCAGATACATGGTCCAAAATTTAAATACAACTTAATTATACAACAGTCGTATAAAATACGACAAAACATAATCTAAGTATTTTAATAAGAATATTGTCATCTAGACAATATCCACACTCAGTGGAGTCCTCATTACATTTATTATCACAATATTTCATAGAATAGTGAAGACTACTAATGTAAACATCTGGACCGTCACTCTGTTCCCCGACTAATCCCAGTTACGTTCTTATTTCCTGAAGAGAATCATGAAAGAAAATGGTGAACTCAACTAGCCCAGTAAGAAATATTATGACTAAGATAATGCATAATAAATTATCCTTAGCCTTCAACAGTATAACAACTGATAGAATATAATAGACAACAAGTTTTAGATCAAAAATTGCAGCAGAATAAGCAATCCATTAGAAGAGTCAAGTAGAGCATAAAATCTACTATCTTCTATGATTTAAAAAGTTTTTCAAAATTTTTATCACTGAGACTCAGCTTAATAAATAAAACCGAATCATCCCTGCACTACGGTAAAGGATATTCATGTAATCATCAATGGTCATGATTATAGCGAATAATCCCTTGTCATAATCATACCAACAACTGTCCATCAATGAACTACAGGCCAATGAGGACTTTCACCACATCATTCGTCACATTACGGTCATGATTATACCGAATAATCTCTGGTCATAATCATACCAAGTGTAAGACCCCGACTTTTTCTTAATACCTCTATTTATTATTTGCAATAGTAGGGGTTAATTTGATTAATGTGGTTAGTTATGGGTAAAATGCGCAAATATTTCAAATAAGCAAGTGGTTGTAAAATATTCATTGTTGTCAGGGAATATTCGTTTGGTCGTAGAATATTCTTGCTGTCAGGGAATATTCGTACGACGGCGCAGCCTTGTGTGGGTTCTATAACAGAAAGCGATTGGATGAAGAATACGACAAATATAAGTTGTTTATAAATAACGGCGTAGTTGTTACCATTAATACTGTTGAAATATTCGGTGGTTAAAGTACAGTAGCACGGTATTGCACAAATTATTGATTCTTACGTAAGAAGATACTACTCAATAATTGTTACATAAATTACCGTTCAATATTTTATTTTATTGATTCAATAATTACTATGTTGATATTTTATATTATTATTATTTTAATAATTGTCACTACACAATATTTCTCATTATCAATAATTCTTATTATTTTAATAATATTACTAGATAACATTATTGGCAATGTCTAGAAAGTTCTGTCAAGGAGAGGTTAGGTAATTGCGCGCCAGTAAGGAGAAATCCTTACCGGAAGGTCCCCTCTTTCCTGGGAACATCCAAGTTGTCAGTATTGTGATTCTGTAATATTATTTATGAATAATTAAATATTGATAAGAAAAATATTTATTTGATGTGGATATAGATGGAGAATTTTTTTTAAAAGTGACAATTGTTGAAAATTGATATTTTATTTTTTCGGATAAAATAATATATTATTATAATAATATAATAATGGTGATATTTTTACAATGAATGTGGGATATATGGGTATATAAGGAGGAAGAGTATTTTTGTTGCAATAAATGCTAAAAACATGTTAAACATGTCGGTGGACCCCATTTCTTGACTGAAATTTGATTATAGCCTATAAAATTGTCCGTTTGTTGATTTCGGTCAATTTCTGTTTTGAATTTGGAAAAATTTTCTTCTGCAAAGTTGTAGAGAATTGAATTTTCTATGGAAAAAACATGAGGTTCAAATTTTTCTGACAAAAAGGCCATTTGTTATGAATTATTGAAGTTCTGAAGTTCTGAAATAATTAATTTTTGGAAGTTTTAATTATTTTATTTATGAAAAACGTTTTTCTTACTTTTTTCTAGAAGGTGGGCATGTGGGAAATGCTAAGATCTGATTTCAAAGGAGGCGTATGAAATTTTATTATTAATAATATTATTTTATTAAATTTTCTATTTTGGTGTTCTAAGAATTTTCCTATAAATATGGTGCTTAGGTTAGAATTGAAAATCACACAGAAACTGAAATTTTCTCTCTCTATATTATCGAGCGTATTCTTGTGAGTATTTTGATACTTTGAGTGTTGCTATACGGTGTAAGTTTCCTTCAGCACTATACTCTGTATTCCAATCAGAAGTATTGTCTTTTCGAGGTAAGGGATGTTATTTTCTTTTGTAAATGATATTATTTCTTCAATATTATTATGCCAAAATATTGATATGAACTTTTTATCAAATTTGGAACTTTTTGTGTCGGGGTTACTATTCACGTATACGACACTATTCACATATACGACACTATTCACGAATACGACACTATTCACCGAAAAATAAAATTTTTCCTTTTGTCCAAAAATGTCTATTATGATACTAACTTTGATTGTATCCATGTTTTGATCTTCATTCTTGAATTTTTTTCCCCATAATTGTTTATTATGGAGTATTTTTGAATTTGGACAAACTGAAGTACGAATCCTTAATCCTTAATCCTTAATCCTTAATCCTTGTCTTTTGTTTCACTGGATTCGTTTCTTTAAAAAATATTTTTTTCATCATCCTCAGTCCTAAATGATGATGTTACTGAATATCTTTGGCCTGTAGTGCAAAGATGAACGATTACTAAATGATGATGTTCAGATTGGCCTGTTGTCTATTGTATTCTATCAGATTTTTCCCTGTTGAGGACTAACGATAATTTGTTCTATATTATCTTAGTCATAATATTTTCTACTGGGCTAGTTGAGCTCACCCTTTTCCTTGTTGTTTCATTTTTCTTCACAGGAAACGAGAATGTTGCGGGTACTAGTCGGGGTATGGAGTGAAGGTTCTAGAAAGTTGTTTAGCGGTCCTCACTATTTTTGTAAACTAAAGTTCAATAATTGTAATGAAGACTTATTTGGTTGTGGATATTGTCTAGAAGACAATATTTGTATTTAAACTCACAGTTTAAGTGTTGTCGTATTTTACACGACATTTGTATTAATATAGTTGTAGTTATTTTTGTACCATGTATTGGCGACTCAGAATGGGGGATGTATACCTATTTTGGGGGCGTCACAGTTGATATCAGAGCTTAGGAATATGATCTCTGGCGAAGATCGGGGAATAGAACTAGGAGGGGAGAGATGAGTAAATCCTTCGCTAGTGTGTCCTACCTAAGCTTATTTGTTGGTTGGTCAGAATATAGGAATATTATGTGATATGTTAATTTCTTTAATTAACCCTTGTTTTATGGCAGTATTTGAAAATGACAACTGAGAATGTTAACATTGGAATAAATGATACTGTGGAGACGCCTGTACTCACCAATGAGGAGAACGTGCAACAGGCCGTCAATGTTCCTCCTGTAAATAATACCACGCAGCAGACGATGAACGATGAGATGTTTAGAAGCTTTTTAAGGTTCATGCAAAACCAGATGAAGGAGATTCCTGTTTAAAATACAGGTAGAAACAACGGCAACGCACAGCTAGTCACATCCAAGCAGTTCAAAGAGTTGGGACCACCAGAATTCTTGGGAAAGCCGGATCCGATTAAGGCGGAAACGTGGGTCAAGAAAATTACCAAGATATTCAATGTCTTGGGATGCACTGAGGAACAGAAGGTTCCATTCGCCACCTTTATATTCCGTGGTGAGGCAGATTACTGGTGGGAATCTGTGAAACGTAACCATCCAGCCGCACTCAGCATGTCTTCGGAAACGTTTCAGAAACTGTTCAATGACAAGTACTTTTCTGAAAGAATTCGTCATATGAAGGAGGTAGAGTTTATTAGACTAGAGAAGAATAACATGACGGTGTCCCAGTACGAGGCGAAGTTTACAGAGTTGTCTAGGTTTGCACCTCATTTGGTGGAGAATGAGGAACGCATGACGCAGATGTTTTTGAGAGGTTTGAAACCCGGCGTACGTCAATATCTCATTTCTCATAAATTTTCTCTCTATTCAGATGTTGTCAACAGGGCTCAATTATTAGAGCGAGATAACGAGTACGGTCAACCGAGGGACCATAACCAAGATCATACCGGTGACAGCAGTCATCGGAGCAATGGTAACCAATGAGGAGGGAAAAATACGGACAAAAGCGGTAACCACTCTGGTGGTAATCGTGGCCATAATAATAGGAGAGGTGAGTCAAGTGGAAATTTCAAAAAGAGGAGATTCAACAATGACGGAAAGACGTCAGCAGCAGCACCAGCATCAACAACAAATTCTATGGGAGGAGAACGATTACCGGTCGTATGATATAAATGTGGAAAAGAGGGACATATCAGCCCAAATTGTCCACAACAGTTCAAGGTATGTTATAATTGTGGAAAGGAAGGACATATCGCTCGAGACTGTACGGTAGCGAAACCAAGTCCAGTGGGGATGGTGACTCAAAAGGCTATCCCAGAAAAGTCAAAGTCAACGATTCCTGGAAGATCGTTTGTTGTGACTGGTCAAAATGCCAGGAACCCAAATGAGGTGATCACGGGTAAGCTAATCATAAATTCTTGAAAAGTTTATACATTGCTAGATACCGGTTCTACCTATTCATTTATCTCTCCTGCTTGTGCTCAACGTTTAAACTTGACTCCGGAGAAATTAGACTTTGACCTATCTGTGGAAACTTCGTTTGGAGAAACTTTCATCACATCTACTGTTTATAAGTTTTGTTTGATCCAAGTTGGCACCATCACATTACCTATTGACCTTATCTCTTTAAAGATACTTGCTTTTGATGTGATTTTAGGGATTGATTGGTTAACTACTCATCATGCCAAAATTGATTATTTTCGTAAGGTTGTTAGTTTTCATATTCCTAATCAACCTGTTATTCGAATTCAAGCAACTAAATCACTAAAATCAATCACTGTCATATCAAGTCATAAAGCTATTCGTTTATTGAAAAATGGATGTCAAGCTTTATTAGCCCATGTTATGGATTTGAATAAAGACACGTCAGATTTGAACAATATTCCTGTTGTTATTGACTTTCCTGACATATTTCTTGAAGAACTTCCCGGTCTACCCCCAGAACGTGAAGTTGAATTCTTTATTGACCTTGAACCTGGTACAAAGCCCATTTCTAAAACCCCATATCGAATGGCTCCTATTGAACTTCAGGAGTTAAAGGTTCAACTACAGGAGTTGTTGGACATCGGTTTCATTCGTCCTAGTACATCTCCTTGGGGTGCTCCTGTTTTATTCGTAAAGAAGAAAGATGGGAGTATGCGACTTTGTATTGATTACCGGGAATTGAACCATGTCACCATCAAGAATAGGTATCCGCTACCTCGTATTGATGACCTGTTTGACCAGTTGCAAGGAGCACAATTATTCTCAAAGATCGATCTTCGTTCTGGATATCATCAATTGAGGATTAGAACTGAGGATATTCTGAAGACTGCCTTTAGAACTCGGTACGAGCATTATGAATTCCTAGTCATGTCTTTTGGATTGACTAATGCTCCTGCGGCTTTCATGGATATGATGAACCGAGTGTTCAAGGAATATTTAGATCAGTTCTTTGTTGTCTTTATTGATGACATCCTCATATATTCCAAAAGTCGTGAAGATCATGAGCACCATTTGAAGCTGGTACTCCAAAGGCTTTATGAAAACAAGATATATGCCAAGTTAAAGAAATGCGAGTTCTGGCTTGAGGAAGTAGCATTTCTTGGGCACATGGTGTCAAAACATGGAGTATCTATTAACCCGGTGAAGATTGAAGCAATACAAAGTTGGGAGCAACCGAAGTCGGTGACTTAAGTACGTAGCTTTCTGGGCTTAGCTGGTTACTATTGGAGATTCGTGGAAGGATTTTCTCGAATCGCTACTCCGTTAACTCAGCTGACTCGGAAGGATACAAAATTCGTATGGAGCGAGGATTGCGAGAAGAGTTTTCAAGAGCTCAAGAGGAGACTCATTTCGTCACCTGTTCTGACAATACCATCTGGTTCAGATGGATTTGTTATTTACAGTGATGCTTCAGGTAAAGGGTTAGGATGTGTTCTCATGCAACATGGGAAAGTCATAGCCTATGCCTCGCGACAATTTAAAGAATATAAGAGGAATTATCCTACTCATGATCTGGAGTTGGCAGCAGTCGTTTTCGCACTAAAGATCTGGAGCCACTATCTATATGGGGAGAAAGTAGAGATATATTCAGACCATAAAAGCCTCAAATATTTCTTCACCCAAAAGGAACTCAACATGCGGCAACGACGTTGGCTCGAGTTGTTGAAAGACTAAGACCATATTATTCAATACCATCCTGGAAAAACGAACGTTGTAGCTGACGCATTGAGTAGAAGATTATATGCGGGAACGAGTGCGATGTTGTCAACGCAAAGGCCCATTTTGAGTGATTTACAAAAGATGAAGATAGAATTCAAGACTCCGGGGACCCATGCAATGATGTTAAGTATACGTATAGAACTAACTTTAATCGAAAAAGTTAAAGTTGCTCAAGCCACAGACCCGGAACTGATGCTTATGAAGAAAAAAGTACAAGAAGGTGTTATCCCAGAGGCAAGAATCGATGAAGAAGGAATACTTCGAGTACACTCCAGACTTTGTGTTCCTAACAACTCTGATTTAAAGTACAAGATCATGATGGAGGCACATAATACACCGTTTACAATCCATCCTGGAAGTACCAAAATGTATCGTGATCTTTGACATACATTTTGGTGGAATAATATGAAGAGAGAAATCGCGGAGTTTATCTCTAGGTGTTTAACTTGTCAACGTGTAAAGGCGGAGCATCAAGTGCCTAAGGGTCCATTGCAACCACTTGAGATTCCAGAATGGAAGTGAGAACACATTACCATGGATTTCGTTACGGGTCTTCCCAAGGTTTCTCAGGGCATAGATGCGATTTGGGTTATTGTTGATAGATTAACCAAGTCTGCTCATTTCTTACCTATACGAGAAACTTATTCCCTTGAACGTCTAGCTTGTATGTACGTAAATGAGATTGTGAGGTTGCATGGCATGCCAGTATCCATAGTTTCGGATCGTGACCCAAGATTCACTTTACGATTTTGGGTTAGCTTCAAAAAAGCTATGGGCACAGATTTACGGTTCAGTTCGGCATACCATCCTCAAACGGACGGACAATCAGAGAGGACTATTCAAAATCTTGAAGATCTATTAAGACTCTGTGTCCTAGACTTCAAAGGGATTTGGGATAAATATTTACCATTGGTGGAATTCTCCTACAACAATAGTTATCAGGCAAGTATAGGTGTGGCTCCATTCGAAGCATTGTATGGACGAAAGTGTCGCTCTCCAATATATTGCGATGAGGTGGGTGAAGCAACATTGTTGGGACCCGAGTTGGTACGTATAACTACGGAAAAGATCCAAATGATTCGACAACGTATACAAACGACACAGAATCGACAAAAGAGTTATGCGGATATTCATCGAAAGGACGTGGAATTTGATATTAGAGATCATGTATTGTTACATGTTGCACCATGGAAAGGAGTTACAAGATTTGGAAAGAGATGAAAGCTCAATCCACGATTTATTGGTCCATTTCTGATTCTTGACCGAGTAGGAAATGTGGCTTATAGACTCGCGTTAACTCCAAGCATGTCTTGTGTTCATAATATTTTTCACATATCTGTGTTTCGTAAATATGTGAAAGACCCGAACCACATTATTGAGTTAGAACCAGACGAGATAGCCGAAGACTTTAACGTACGAGGAGGTACCTGTCAAGATTTTGGATAGAAAGGAGCATGTCCTACGCACAATGGTCATACCACAAGTTAAAGTGTTGTGGAGGAACCATGCTATTGAAGAAATGACATGGGAGTTAGAAACGGAAATAAAAGCGATGTATCCTCGTCTTTTCGAAACGCCAGGTTCGTACGTCAATTTTGAGGACGAAATTTCATAAGGAGGGGAGGTTGTAAGACCCCGACTTTTTATTAATAAAATGAAATTTCCTCTATTTATTATTTGTAATAGTAAGGGTTAATTTGATTAATGTGGTTAGTTATGGGTAAAATGCGCAAATATTTCAAATAAGCAAGTAGTTGTAAAATATTCATTATTGTCGGGGAATATTCGTTTCGTTGTAGAATATTCTTGCTGTCGGGAAATATTCGTACGACTGCGCAACATTGTGTGGGCCCCATAACAGAAAGAAATTGGATGAAGAATACAACAAATATAAGTTGTTTATAAATAACGGCGTAGTTGTTACCGTTAATACTGTTGAAATACTCGGTGGTTAAAATACAGTAGCACAGTATTGCACCAATTATTGATTCTTATGTAAGAAGGCACTGCTCAATAATTGTTACAGTAATTACTGTTCAATATTTTATTTTATATTATTATTGTTTTGAGTGTTGCTATACGGTGTAAGTTCCCTTCAGCACTATACTCAGTATTCCAGTCAGAAGTACTGTCTTTTCGAGGTAAGGGATGTTATTTTCTTTTGTAAATGATATTATTTCTTCAATGTCATTATGTCAAAATATTGATATGAACTTTTTATCAAATTTGGAACTTTTTGTGTCGGGTTACTATTCACGTATACGGCACTATTCACCGAAAAAATGAAATTTTTTCCTTTTTGTCCAAAATGTCTATTATGATACTAGCTTTGATTGTATCCATATTTTGATCTTCATTATAGAATTTTGCCTCATAATTGTTTATTATGGAGTATTTTTGAATTTGGACAAACTAAAGTACGAATCATTAATCCTTAATCCTTGTCTTTTGTTTCACTGGATTCGTTTCTTTAAAAAATATTTTTTTTCATCATCCTCAGTCCTAAATGATGATGTTACTGAATATCTTTGGCCTGTAGTGCAAAGATGAACGATTACATGATGAATATCTTTGGCCTGTAGTGCAAAGATAAACAAATATTGAGATGAACATGACCAACTGCGAATATGATTGATTATTTTGGTCGTATTGCAGGTATGAGTATTTGATTCAAGATTTATATTAATTGATGTTACAGAGATAAAATATTGATGATGGACTTTAAAATCATAAAAGATAGTAGATTTCATTCTCTACTTAGCTCTTTTAATGATTTGTTATTTCCGCTGCGAATATTGATCTAAAACTTGTTGTCAATTATATTCTATCAGATTTTTCCCTGTTGAGGACTAACGATAATTTGTTCTATATTATCTTAGTCATAATATTTTTTACTGGGCTAGTTGAGCTCACCATTTTCCTTATTGTTCCATTTTTCTTCTCAGGAAGCGAGAATGTTGCGGTACTAGTCGGGGTATGGAGTGAAGGTTCTAGAAAGTTGTTTAGCGGTCCTCACTATTTTTGTAAACTAAAGTTCAATAATTGTAATGAGGACTTATTTGGTTGTGGATATTGTCTAGAAGACAATATTTGTATTTAAACTCACAGTTTAAGTGTTGTCGTATTTTGCACGACTTTTGTATTAATATAGTTGTAGTTATTTCTGTACCATGTATTGGCGACTCATAATGGGTGATGTATACCTATTATGAGGGTGTCACACCAAGTCCATCTATGCACATAAGCCAAAGATGACTTTCATCACAATATAATCATGAGGATGATGGCAATGACATAATAATTCAATAAAACAAGTTCAAGAATAAATTTTAAAGATTTATAATTTAATTTATCCAGAATTCAATAACGTTCAAAATTGTCAACATGATATTGCTTTGTGGAGTAAAATTCAAGAATACTCAAAAGAATATTTTCATAAAAAGATACTGGATGAAGCGCAAATATCAAGGATATTCTACTAATTTCATGGAGTATAGAGGCCAAAACTTTAACCAAATGAGTATAATAGAATATATGAAACTGCAAATGGATTTTCATCCGCCATGCGGTAATCCACGTAGACAGATCATTTCCACAATTTAGTAAGGAATGAATACGAAGGGTCATTCACCATGCATGCGGTAGTCCGCGTAGACAGGTTATTCCAACAGAATAATAAAGAATAGAATAACTGAAGAATTCATCATGAATGCGGTAGTCCGCGTAGACAGGTTATTCCAACAGAATAATAAAGAATGGAATAACAAAAGAATTCACCATGCATGCGGTAGTCCGCGTAGACAGGTTATTCCAACTGAATAATAAAAAATTGAATAACAAAAGAATTCACCAGGCATGCGTAGTCCGCATAGATAGGTTATTCTAACAGAATAATAAAAAAATGTAATAACAGAAAAATTCATCAGGCGTGCGTAGTCCGTATAGACAGGTTATTCCAACAAAATAATAAAGAATAGAATAACAACCCTTACGAGTATTGAAAGAAATAACTCTCTTCATGAATACGAAAGAAATAATACCACTTACCTTAGAAGAAAATTAGATACTGAAATAGTGAGGTAGCAGACTTCTCTTCTTCTTTTTCTCTATAATAATTGATCTTGTGAAACTTAATGAATTGGTGAGAAATGAAGGAAGAATGAGCTTCTATTTATAGGAAAACATAATTTCAATAATTGTACATTTTGGGGCTCGAAATATTACAGTATAATACCTTCCACTTTTTCTTCATTTTTAATTTAGTTCTGCAAGTATTATCAAACTTGCACCACCTCCCCTAATAGTAAATCATGTGACTCAATAATTCTAAACATGTGAAAAAATTAATTATAGTATATAGTACATTCATCTATACCTCCATTTTTAATTTAGTCATGCAAGTATTATCAATCTTGCACTAACTCCTCTAATAGTAAATCATGTGAATCAATAGTACACACATGTGAACACATAGTTATAAGTATGTGAATTAATAGTAATTAATTGCTCATTTATCCGGTTAATTACCCGATTGGTCAATATAACCTCCAGACATCAATTATTATCGAAATAAATGTCGATTTCCACTAACACTAATAATTCTCACACAATGGAACTATCAATTTCATCTTTAATCAACACGAACTTATTCATCATTAATATTATAACTCACAATATTTAACAACCAGGTCATTCCCAGGAAAGATGGGGCTTTCCAATAAGGATTTCTCCCTATTGGCGAGCAATTAGATTATCTAACCTCTCCTTGACAGAACTTCTAGACATTGTCAATATTATAAATAATAATATGAATAACTTTGTCGTCTCAATTATTGATTTAATAATATAACATATTATGCAGACGATACTATGACAATAATTGAATCAATAATATGAGAGATATGATGCAACAATTACTGTATCAATAATTGAGTATAACTGAGTGACTTCTTACGTAAGCATCAATAATCAATACCGTGTGCTACTATGCAAACACGCGTATTACTGTACTTTTACTACCGGGTAGTTCAACAGTTTTAACGGTAACACTTTCGCCATTATTTTTATAAAAAGATAATTCTGTCGTTTTCTTACTACGACAATACTTCCGTTGTGGGGTTCACCAATGATTGTGTCGTCGTACGGATATTTCCTGACAAAAAGAATATTCCCCAACCAAACGAATATTTTATAACAACTTACTTACTTTGTAAAATTTATAAATATTACCCACAACTATAACATTATATCATATCCACACCATAATATATATTTCGAGAAAATTTAATCTTTATTCATAAAAGTTGGGGTCTTACATAGAGTGTTGGGCATGATTATTTGGGTCGTGGTCCGCGTGGAGGAATAGTCCCCACGTAGGAGATTGGGCTTGGTAGATTCGGTGGGCCATAGTTCACATAGAGTAAGTCTCTCCACGTAGGAACTGTTTGAGCAGGTGAAGAACTTTGAGGAATATAAGATTCCTGATTATATTTGATCTCAAACTCTTAAGAAAAGTGTTATGATAGAATCCGATTTTCTTTCTTTAAAGATATTCACTTTATTCTTAAGTAATCTGACCTAATGAGGAATCCTACTACTATACGGGGAATGACACATAAAGAATGTATGATCACTATAAATACAAGGCTATATCCTAGTTCTCAGATACACAAAAATCATTATTATTTTTTAGCACTAAATACCTTCAATGTTAAATAATGTTCAGCAAGTACTTATTCTCACACCAGAGCTATCCCCCAACGGCCCAAGCTGTCAAGCTTCTTTGTGTGATTTTGTTTCTGTGCAGAGTAGGATGCACTTTTGGTGGTTGAGGCGTGTGGACGAATCTTGACGTAAAAATATAGTATATAAATATAAAATAGTATTTTACACAAAATCATGTCAAATGATTTATTTTTTTTAAATCGATTAACAGACATCAATAACTAACTGTGATAATAGCTCGTATAATATAGAATATTGTTATAGCGACAAGGTTTTGAGCCAATTTTAATCTCTTGAGCAATTCTTTGTCAATATTAAAAATAGCATGGCCTAAAAGTAAAGGCTCGGGCTCGGGCTCGTGGGTCTGGGTTCTTATATATAATTTTTTAGACAAAATTTATTTAAATTTTTAATTAAATTTATTTAAATATATTATCAAAACTATGTCGTTTTGATGAACGGTAATATTATATTATCAAAACTGCGCCGTTTTAAGAAGTGGTATCTATTGAAAGGGTATCAGTCTAAACAAAGGCCCAAAACTACGTCGTTTTGTTCGCCTTTTCTACTAAGCCTAAAACTACGTAGTTTCGGTTCTGTTAATGCTTAAACTACATCGTTTTATGGGTCCGAATAGATGCGCCTATTTTGCAAATGATCAAAACTACGTCGTTTTGACCAAAGGATGCCAACCATGCCTTTTCAGAAGCACCTTATGCCTTTTCAAGGGTGAAGTGCCCATCCGAAGGGTCACCAACCCCTCCTATAAATAGATAGGAGGGGGCAGCCTTCATATTCATTCATTCACAAGCAATTAAGCATTAGTTCCATCAGTTTCATAGTTATTTAAAGAGAGAGTTGGAGCATTTATTTAATGAACCAAATAATTAATGTACAATTTAGATGATGGAATTAAAATATTTAATGAACCAAATATTTAATGTAATGGTTCGTTACATAAAAAGTGTTAACTTCATTATGGATTAATTCTATAATGAGTGGGATGATTTGTACATGATTATAAATATATAATATCCAATATTTGGTTAATATTAGAATTACATGTAATTTTAATACATAAAATAAATCTTAAATAGCATAAATAACATGTTATGTGTTAAAAGACATCTTAAATCTTGTTGTATTACCAGTTCATGTGTTAGAACTTAAAGATAAGAGCAGACTGTTTTTAACAAAGTCTTTAGTCTGTGAGTTTTTAAGCCATGTGTATTGATTATGTAACATGTGTATGAAGTCAAAATCCTTACAAGTTGAGCCTTTGAATACCTAGGACTGTTATGGTAAAGTATAACTAAACCATGCCTAAAGTGCTCTAAATGGACTGTTATGGTATCAATGTATGCTAACTGTAAATAGAGTCTAGTATCATGTCTACTTGCTGATATAGAAAAAGGAATACCTCAAGTATATGTTATGCTTAAATAGGACATGATTGATAACTCCATATATGAGGAAAACAAAGTAATTGGGACTGTTATTGAGGTCTTGTATGATAACTGATTATACATGCTTCTAAAGTGATCTTCATGATAATATATACATGGTATGCAATGGGCTAAACATGGAAGGTTAAAGTAGTATAACAAGTAGCTTTTGCAGTCGATTAAAGAACCAAAACAGGACACTTTAGGCCTATTGAATCCAAACAGACTCGGCCACTGTTTGATAACATGTATGCTAGCTAGAATGGGCTTATGATGTACTGTTAAGGTAGACTGATTTTAACCATCCGGATATAAGCTATACATGTTAAATACTATGTAAACAGTTAGTACATTCTTATATGTGGCATAGTCATACTATCATTGTGACCATGTTGCTATACCATGTGTCCTTGTGGAATTATAAAGCCTTTTATGGGCTGTTTTGAACTAAAGCTAGAAATCCTGCATTTTGATGTTTTAAACCATGAACATATAGTATATAGTAGGTTCATGTTGTAATAATGCATATACTTGAATGTTTGGAACTGTTTTGGTGAAATGGTGCTAATTCATGCTTATAATGCTTAGATAAAGACTGTTTTGGGTATGGAAAGATTGAGCTCAGTTTTCAAACATACTAGAGTATGTGCTTATGAGTTTTCATGGTGATTTAAGGTTTATAGGAATGCTTAAAGACCATATTTGTTCTATTGTGGACTGTTGGAGATTTGGTAGCCAAAACTGTGCCTATAAGGAACTGTTATGGCCAATTTGTGTAACTGATATTGTTAGACAGTGAGGAGTACATACATTGCCTATAATTAACATGTAAAAATGTTTCCCTAAGTTAGTTAAGGTCTACAAGGTGTGTGGTGCAATTTCATGCTTAAAAAGCAATGAAAATAAGCTTTAAAGAACAATGAACACTAAAATAGTGAACCACCATACCTGGACCCCATACACAAGTTTTAATAGTTATAATAGGACATAAGAAAGCTACACAAACTAAAGGAACCAAGCCTAAACCATTTTGAGCATGAGACTTGATAAAAATTACATTTTAAAGTCAAAAGAGGACTGTTTTGGGCAATCCTTAGTACCTGACCTTAAGTGACTGTTATGAGCTTATACAAAGTTGCTCATACATGCTAGTAATGATTCCCAAACATGGTCATGACTAAAGCTAGAAAGAAAACCAATTTAAGATCTCTTTTTCAAGCCTAAAGTGAGCTTTGATAGGTCAAAATGGGCTAGATGATTAAATAAGGTGTGGTGATGCTAAACGTATCCTTAAGTAACTTAAATACACATGCCTAGACTATCCTAGTGGCCAAAACTAGAAAATTTTTGAAAAAGTTCAAAAACAGTTTTGTAAAAAAAGTGAGAAAATGGCTAAGTTTGAGCCTAGTTTTGGGAATCTTAATGGGCATGGACAAGAAACCTAAACCTTGATTAAAATGACTTATAGTATGGTCTAGAAGTAGGGTCAAGTGGTTAAGCTCTTGTCTTGGCTTAACCAAGAAGTTTAAACAAATCACCAAACTAGCATGGAAAATCACTAAAACTGTAGTTTTTGCAAATTTGTCCAAGTATGAAAATTTGAGATTTTTTCATTTGGCCTAGAACTTAGTTTGGACACCTTAGACAAGTGAGTTAGAGTTATGCTAGTCTATTCCAAGGGATGGAATGCTAATGTATACAATAACTTGAGAAGTTAGTATGTAAAAGCTTGAAAAAGCTAGGTTTAGAGGGTCAAAACCCAATTTATGCTTAGCAAACCTAAAGGAATGCTAGAACTAGTTCTAAATAGATATAATTCAAGTGTTGGAATGAACCAAAGTGACTAGAAATGAAATTGGCAAGAATTGACCAAAATTAGTAAACTCAAAACTGTGAATAATGGCCTAGATTGGGCATTACTTTCCAGAAGCATAAGAGGCTTACATAGGAACCTAAACCAACACAAAAATACTTTGATATATTGGCTAGAAGTATGTTCAGAGTTCTTTTCCAAAAGCCTAATACAAAAATTCCTAAAAAATCATCAAAGTGACCTTGAAATTCATGAAAAATGTAGTTGCCTTCAAGACTGTTAAAAACAACCCATTTAAGGCTTGTTTTTGAATTGCTTAACTTTTTAGTTTCTACGACTTAAATCAAGGATAAAATACTTTGGTATGGGGTGTATAAAAATGCACACATGATAGGTTCAAAAGACTATCATAGAAAATTCTAAAAATCCTCAAAGTTGCCTCAAAAATCATAATTTTGTATTTTTGAGTCATGTTGTAAAAGTGAAGTTTAAAGCTAGTAAATGTCCCCTAACATTTCTAAATAAGTTAATAAAAGTGTGTTTTGATCTAAGCTCTATAACATGTTATGATTGGGTGGAATCAAGTATGTTTTAGCATATATTTGAATTATAAATGTGTAAGGTGCTTATGTGAGCCAATTATAAGAAAAGTGCTATATATGTATATACTAAACTGTGAAAATGTGTAGTGATGAGTTATATAACTATGCGTAACTAACTGTATTTTTAAATAGAAGATATCTATATGATGGTTTGATGATAGTAAGTAACGTACATTTTAGTTATTTGAAATGACTTCACTATCTATAGTTGAGTTATGTGTATCAATAAATGTAGACTATATGCTAAAAGATAACTAAATAAGCCAATGCTGAATATATGTAGGCTACTCAGTGGTAACACACTTTCTTAAAAAGATTAGTCGACGCGACAGGCAAATATATCAAATTTTTCTCTCTTAAATAAGTTTATATTGCAAAAGCTATTTTTTTTAAGTTATTCAACTTATTGTACTTTAATCTTTCAAATTCAGCTATTCTATAACTGATGATATTGAAAGAATGTCATTGTCATTATTTTGGCTAGACAGCTGTTGAGATATATCGATATTATTCATTCATGAAAATCTCATTTAATGTTCTCCAAACCATTTTGTTGTGGTGCGGACTCTTGTATAATGCTGTGAAGGGGCATATTGTACCGGACATATGATTCTGAAGGACATGTAATGTGTCATTAGACTGTTATATTGTGCACAATATAGGGTACTTAGGCTGATCCCCTAAAGTACAAGTCTAGGATATAGATCAGTTTTAGTAATTGTTTGTATCCATGGATTGCAGTGTTAGTACTGTCAATTCTAGTACAGAGTTCACTGGTCATTTGACCTTGCAACATGCTAAAGCCTGATTTTCAGACTCAAAAGTTTTAAAGAACTGTTTTGTTCAGTATCTATTGATTTATATCCTCTTTATTATAAATATTTTTGTTACATTATATTCAACTGTTTATTTCCTTGCTGAGCAAATTTTTGCTCAACCTTGCGTTAAATATAATGTTTTCAGTTAAAACTGAGAACGCTGGTACGTCCGGGAAAGATAAGGGAAAATGCAAAGTTGCAGAATAAGTATTTATTAAACGCCTGTGCTTATAATAACTTAAGTAGTTGATGTAATAAATACTTTTAGTATTATGTTTTGTAATACTATTTGGTATTTAAGTTATGTAAAGGTCTATAGAACCTGTGATTTAAGTAAGATATTTATGTAATCGAAGACAGGTTTAAGTTAGTATTTTGATGAAATGAATGTTTATGTTAGTATCGTGAGCACCAAACCCGAGGTAAAAGTAACCCGGATTTGGGGGCGTCACAGGTTGGTATCAAAGCTGATAGGTTATAAACCTTAGGAATGGGAAAAAGCCTTAGGATTATGACCTTAAGAGAAGTAGTTAAACTCATTTCGAGTATAAGTGATGAATTGTCAAAATTCATATAATAAGAGATACAATTTTAACTTATGTGATATGTAATCTAAGACAAGTTTAAGTTATTATTTTGATGAAATGGATGGTTATGTTAGTATCATGAGCACCAAACCCGAGGTTAAAGTAACCCGGATTTAGGGGCGTCACAGGTAGACAGTTTCAAACAGTTTCTATCTCAACTCTGTATTCCTAGCCGCGATGTGCAACACTAAAGATTCGAATAGCCCCAAAGATATGTGATCTTATAGAAATGTTATATAGAGACTTATTAAGTTTGTTAATGTGGTAGAGTGAAGAAAGAAGTAACTCAAGACCTAGCTGAGGATAAGGAAGAAATGGTAGTTCAGGTAGCTACCACAAGTAATGGAAATTTGTGTTGGAGATAGATCCCGAAGGGGATCTTGACTAACAGCTAAAGGATTTTTCTGATGGACTCCACATGGAAGTAGACGTAATCAAGGAACTAACGAACCAGAACGTAGACCTTGAGAAAAGGATTCAAGCACTAGAGGAGGAGAAGATAGAACATCACACATCTCTGGGGATATTCGAATCTTTAGCGCTGCACATCGCGGCTAGGAATACGGAGTTGAGACAGAAATTGTTTGAAACTGTCTACCAGAGGGAGGCTTATAGGCATGAGAATAAGGCTTTAAAGCAAGACATGGAAGTTATGAGAGCAGTGGAAGAGGCTATTCGAGACTATTGGGAGGAGGAAATTAGGGATTCATCTTTCATTCCTTAAATATATAAAAACAATACACAGGAGTTCCCACCCTAATGGACTGCTTAATTTTAATTAATTCAATTAATAAATTATATATTAAAGAACATTCAACTTTCAAAAGAAATAAGAAAAAAAAAAGATATTACCCTAACTTTTATAATTCAATTGTGTTTTTATGAAGATTAAATTTAAAAAAAAAATGGGATTATTACACTTTTCTTTCCTTCCCACAACTACGTACACTTTTCTTGTCACGTAAGCCTCTTTTGTTGCCCCAGACGTGTTTGTGTGTGTGTGTGTGCGTGTGTGTATTGGTTGCCAGATAGGCCATTATTTTCTAGAATATTAGATTGTAATTTACTTATTTTAAAAGTCCAGTTAGGAAGATTAATTTATGATTTCTAAAACAAATTTATTGAGATGATCTTTTTCTAAATAAATAAGAACAAGCTTTTGTTTAGATCGTACTAGAACAAGCTTTAGTTTAGATCGTACTTAAACTTTTAGTTCTGAACAGTGGCTTGAAGACTTGGGGTCATTTGAAAGGATCCAAAGTTGAAGATTGAAAAAAATGCACCATGTAGGGCAGTCTCTTGACGGTTTTGCACGACATGGAAAAATGAGCACCCACCGAGTGGCACGGCAATTTATTTGTTTCATTTAAAAATCATTCATCCCTTCATCAAATTCATTTCCCTTCAAAATCATGACCATGTAGGAAGAACAAGCATGGAAAAATCAGCACCCATGTAGAAATGAATATGATTCTGAAATAAGTGACTCAATGATGGAAAAGATATTAAGTGTTGAGACTTTAGTTTTTAATACGTTTACTCAGATTATACAAATCATATAATAAATATGATTTTTGTATAAAGAAGAATCGTAAAGCTTGCGATTCAGGGAATGAATGAAAGACGGAAAAAATATTTAAATTATTCGCATTTTTAGCTATTATTTCATTAAATTATGATGTAAAGCTAAAACAAGATAGTATTTAACGCACAAGATCGGGAAGGAAAATAGACCCGATTTTGGGGGAGTCACAGTTAGTATCAAAGCTAAGGGTTATAAATCTTAGGTAAGTGTACCCTAGACTATAACCGTAAGCAAGATAGATGAAAAAGAAAGAAGATGTCAATCATAAACTTGAATGAGGTTTATATGATCTTAAAATGAATTTAGAAATTCATAAAGAATGCATTAAGATAATACTCAAAGATTCAAAGAAGAATCTTAAAAGGCAAGAAGTAAAGGATCAAGGGACACCTGATTCTAATAATCATAAGACAATATGATTGGAAAGAAGATAAGAAGATTGTAAAAATAAAACGATCTTAGAATGAGAAAGAATCGTAATATAACACGATTATAAGATAAGATCACGACGTGATCTGATCGAGTCAAAGAAGAACAGGTAATCAATCGAATGATTGAAAGTTATAATAGAATGGCTATATGAAAATGGTACTATGTGATAGTACAAAGAATAAAACTCGAAATGAGTTATGAATGATGAAATACAAATTAAATAAAATTTGTATTGAACAAAGAACAAGATAAGATTTGATGGGATTAAGTGGGATTTCAATTGAGGACTCATGTGGTAGCTGAGTTGTACAAACTTTTGTATGGGCAGGAGTTTTGTGCTTGGTTTAACGACCACTTAGTTTATCATACTGATAATCATTGAAATGTTGGTGTCGCGCTATCGGTGTATTTATGGTGAGAAGGTGATTCTTTTCTCATATTTATATTTGATAGTTAGAGAATGTTTAGAGTAGGTGCGAGTTCTTAAAACTCATGCTTATGATAAGTTTGTGACTCATAATATTATGGTATGTTTTTGAGCCCCTAAGCGTATGGACAGTCCCGATTAGTTCTTGGACTACGTATAGCTAGGACAAGTTCCTAATCTCATATTTTTATGACAAGTTCCTAAACACATAATGTGTGGTAAGTTTGATGAATTGTTCCAAGGTATGTGTTTAGAACTGATTGTTTTTAATATAGTGGAAGTTAATGGTGTTAGAGATGAACATAATTGTGTGGTGAAGATTTGGAAATAGTTAAAGTGGATGAAGAAGAAATGGATATTCCCAAATCATCTAGCTATGCTAGATTTCGAAATTTATTGGAATCGTGCTGACAATCGCATTATTGTGTTTTGAAAAATATATTGGGTCAAATTTTTGAACCAATAAGTTTTAAAAAGTTTGGTTGTTTCTTATGTCAATGCTAATTGTTTCGGCTAGACAAAGTTGAAAATATCAAAATGTATTTTATATAGTCATCAACCCATCATTAATATGATGTAGATATGACAAATGATGGAGTCATCAATGCAGCTTAACCAAGTGTTGGAGGTGATCTAAGGTTCGTCAACCCACTATGGTATGATGTAGTATGACAAAGTCATAAAATGTTTTTCAGTATTTTAAATAAATAAAGAAGTGTCAAAAGCCATTTGCATCGGCTAAACATATATTTTGATATTGCTTATATTAAGCTTTTGAACTGTCCAACTAAATTGATTTGGCATAGACTCCAGATTGAGTAAACATTTCCCTATAATGGGATTAATTTATATTGCGTCCTGGGGACAACAAAGAGGAACTGAAAGAAATTGTTCCGTCAAGATAGTGTTGATCAACACAGAACATCTTTGAAATAGGAAGTTTTGTTTGCGCTAAATAGCGGTGACGATGAACGTAAATGTCGTTCAAATTTATATTGCGTCCTGGGGACGGTGACGATATTATTGATCAACACAGGGCATAAACAGGCTGATCACCTATATGTCTGTAAGATATGTCGGTTTGCAGATAAATTTCTGTTAAAACCTTTTCAGAAACAAAGTTTATTTATCATGCTACAGAAAGCTCTTTCTAAGCGAATCTTTTGGATTCTTGAATTATTCATATTGCTTCACAATGATAAACACATGGTGTTATGATAATAAGAACAAACATAGGAGATGTCGAAATTAAGATACAGAGATGATGTCAAAGATGGATAGATACAGATAGAGACAAAAGAAAGTAGACTCCGGAGAGGGTCAAAAGTGAAAGATAAGTCCAAAAAGTTTAGGACCTTTCACAATAACAAAAGATTATGTATAAAATAGCGGAAACTATTAAATATTGGGAGATACATATTTATATGTATTTTAATATGTGATATATGTTATGATATGTGTAAAATAATATATTTCACTATTACAGAATAAGGTTGCTAAGAGGAAATTAGCATGATCAAAGAATAATAGACTTAAACCTAGTAGGAAAGGTTCGGTATTGTGATTTCGAGGACGGAATCCTTATAAGGGGGAAGAATGTAGCGACCCAAAATTTTTAGATAATTAAAATAAGAATTTAATAAAATAAATTTCTTATTTTATTACATGTTCTATTATACTGTATTTATTAATTATGTGCGATGTGATATGTCAGTATGTGTGAGATGTGAATGTGTATGGTAAATATAATAGTTTATATTTACTATAATTAATAAATTGTTTTAAACAATTTATAATGTGAAAGAAATAAAATAATTATTTTATTTGATTTGTTATACGGCTTTTAAAAATAATTGCGGTATAATGTATGTATGGAATGCAAGGTAATAAATATATTAAAATATATTTGTTACGTAAATAATTTTTGGAAGCAAATTATTTGATGAAGGATATATTTTTTTTTGTGGGTATTAATGTAATTTATGAAAATAAATTATTTTAATATAATAAATTAATTTATTAATTAAAATATTTTTATTTAATAAATAGCTTCCATTTTGATGGAAAAAGTTTATAGATATTTTATTCTAATATTTTAAGTGTATTACGTATATTTAATACACTTAATATTTGATGTGCTAAGTACGGAAGGGAATTAACGTAGTAAATATATTAAGAAAATATATATTTGCTAAGTGTAAGTAAATTGTTAAAATCGATTTATGAAGGGAATAACAGATTTAAAGTATAGAATATTTGTTATGCAATAATATTGAAGTAATATAATCTATTATCTATATAATAAATCAGGACCAAATTTAAATCTAAAGCACAATAGCGGTTTAGATTGAATCTCAATTTTTACAACTTCATCCAACGGCTGACCTTTCATATCATAATAAAAGAACCGCCCAAATCAAATCCCCTTACACGCCTTACACCTCTGCTCTTCTCCTTCCCATTTCGTCTTCTCCTTCCTCCAAATCCTTTGCACCTCCATTCTTGCTATCCTCCAAATCCTCAGAACCGTCTTCTGTTTCTTTAAAGTTCCCTCTGTCCAAATTTCCCAAAAACTTCTTTAAACTTCTAGCAATATAATAAATCAGGACCAAATTTGAATCTAAAGCACAATAGCGGTTTAGATTGAATCTCAATTTTTACAACTTCATCCAACGGCTGACCTTTCATATCATAATAAAAGAACCGCCCAAATCAAATCCCCTTACACGCCTTACACCTCTGCTCTGCTCCTTCCCATTTCGTCTTCTCCTTCCTCCAAATCCTCTGCACCTCCATTCTTGCTATCCTCCAAATCCTCAGAACCGTCTTCTGTTTCTTTAAAGTTCCCTCTGTCCAAATTTCCCAAAAACTTCTTTAAACTTCTAGCAATGAGGAGGAAATTGAGGCTTCCAAGTTTTGGAAAAAAAAACCCCCAAGACTTCCCAAAAACTTCTCCCCCTGAAATCAAACATCAAAAATTTTAGGTCTCTGTCTCAAATGATTTAAGTCTCTATTTAAACTTTTCATCCAGTTCTTCCACAGATGATCGAGGAGGAAATCGGAATTGGGACTTTATAGCTGGTCACCCATAGCAAGGTAAGTTCCACAGATTTTCATTTTTTTCAAGGGTTGGGGATTGGGTATTTTCAGATTTGAAGAAGATTGTGTCGCGCTAATTGTATAGCTCATAAGATGCTTGAATGACTTGATTTTTCCTGTGGTTTAGAAATTTAATCGGTTTTGAGTGTGTTGCTATGCACACTGAGCTTCTTTAGGCTTAAAAGAAGTCATTACCAAGCAGTTTCACACCTAATTGTGGAAAAATAGAATGTGCTTGCAATTAGTAGATTTTGAACTACTATGTCATGGAAAAATTTCACCACTTGACGGACTTAGAAATTGCAGTAACTATTACGAGGTGTTCAATAATAACTTCTTATTTTTGATGGAGCCTAAGAATGAAATTAAACTTTTTGTTGATCAGATGTGGGCTGTTAGAAGCATTTTTTAATCTACTATTTCTTCATACGTACGGCTTTAATTTTGTTTTACCAGAACAGTAAACGTTATTTGTATAATTTTACGGTTGTTGATTTTGGACCTTGATTAGTTACTATAATGTTGTGTCTTTTGTGGTTGTTGAATATTTTTTGCCCATTATTTTGCAATCATAGTTGAATAAAGGGATATGTAGTGTCAAAATTTTGAATGAATGAAATGTGATATCAGATTTTATATTTTGATATGTGATCTTTGTATTTGCAATTGGATATTTGGTTAAAGGACGTATGTGTGCTTAAGTTTTAGGTTATTATAGTTTGAGCTAGCACCCAATTCATAGCACACTTGAAAATCATTGTTCCTATTTTTATTGTTCCTATTTTGATAGTCAAGTATCTTTGATTGCCTAGGAGAATTTAAAATATTATACATGAGACAAAATTTTGGAATTGTTTTATGACTGCATAATTTAGTTCTCTCATAACAGTAATTATTACCACACCTAATTGTGGAAAAATAGAATGTGCTTGCAATTAGTAGATTTTGAACTACTATGTCATGGAAAAATTTCACCACTTGACGAACTTAGAAATTGCAGTAACTATTACGAGGTGTTTAATAATAACTTCTTATTTTTGATGGAGCCTAAGAATGAAATTAAACTTTTTGTTGATCAGATGTGGGCTATTAGAAGCATTTTTTAATCTACTATTTCATCATACGTACGGCTTTAATTTTGTTTTACCAGAACAGTAAACGTTATTTGTATAATTTTACAGCTGTTGATTTTGGACCTGAGGTGTTGGAGTGTAATGGTAGTGAAATGTTGTTCATGGATTTTACTAAAAAACTTTATTAGACAGTTTAACACATATGGTGCCTATGTTTATGTAGACCTGAAGTACACTCTGATTGATAAAATTAGTTTTGTGTTTATGCCTTTTACAGAGAGAGCCTTAACGTTTCATGTTTTACAAAAGGTGATAATGTGGACATTCCTAATGGAAGAAGGGATGAGGTTTTCTCCACAACTATCTAGCAGTTCATGTAACTGATAAAATCATTGAGCAGTATCTTGAGGTAAATTTCTCCACAACTATCTAGAAGTTAGGGCATATGCTCTTACGTCTATTAAGCCTTTTAACAATGCATATATATATGATAAGCCTATTAACAATGTTCTTTTTAAAATTAGATTAAAATTAAGATTACTACATTCTTTTATTCTATTTTGTTAAAATTAAGATTACTTACGAATTACTCTTACAATTAATTATTTATTTGTTATGTTAGTGTGTCATTTCATCTTACCATTATTAAAATATGAGTATAGTAACATGAAATTTTTTGATGATTTCAGTATCTGTTACTCAGATTAACTTATTGTTAAAATAATGAATAATTATATTTTATTTTGCATGTTTGTTCAGTATGGACTTAGTTGAAGATTTATATACATTTTTTCTTTCTTTTTCTCTTCTCGGTTTGATAATTGTTAAATTAAAGTGATGTTATATTGGAAAAAAAATAGTTTATCGCTAATAATTTTAATCATGATAATGATGTTTGTTATGCTAATTATGATAGTGACATTTATTGCAGCTTATATGCTTAAGATTGTAGCTCATATCTTAAAATAGGTGGTTACTGCAGGTTACAAATAAGATATAATATATTATAGCTTAAAATTAGCAAAATGCACAAGTTGCTTGGGCAATGATTATTTTATCACATGAGCATATCCATTACAACCTGCAATTTCTTAAGAATTTTTATTATGATATCTCAATGCTATTTTTATATATTATTATTTTTATTATTTTGCTTTGGTTTTGTTGTAGTCTCTCTTTTGATTTTGTTAACAAGGCCTATGTTGCTGGTTATATCAGTTCTATATATAACAAGCACCTGTGCATTAGAATTGCCTTTGTGCAAAGTTTAATGGCAATTTGAGTAGGTTCTTTTCATTATTTTATTTTTTTTGTTCGTCTTTAAATTTGAGAAAGCACAATGACGGTTTAGATTCATTCACATTTAATTCAATTCTTCCTACTTAATTTAAAGGCTCACATTCTTCCTTCCTCACGAAATCGTTTTCCCCTCATTTTTTTGTTTTGTATCTGTCCCTCCTCCCACACAAATTCGATTTGGGGCTTTGGCTGGAGCAAATCGAGAGATTACGAACTGTGGAGTTTGTGGATCGATCGATTTTTGTTGTCGATGAAGATAGAAAGTTAGATATATAACGTATTACATTCATAGTAGGTTAGTCCCGTTGTGTTATTATTATTTTTAACTTCAGGTTTTAATTTATTTCATTTCGGATAGTTGGGAAATGGTGAGCTCAGTTGAGAAGAAGGAAGAAGTTTTCTCCTTGGAGCTCCCTGCAATAGCAAAAAGGTTTCTTTATCTCTCTCTTATCCCTTTACATGTATAAATGCTCATATTTTTTGAAATTTTATTCTACTTTCCGTTCCGAGTTGATTTTATTTATGAGCTTCATTGTTGTTTGTTGGTGTGAATTAGGTTAATAGGTATTGTCTAATTTTATGTTACTTTGTGTCTTTTGATGAAATTGATTGAATTCTGGTATTTTTAAGTTGGAGCTTTTTGTGTTTTTAAAGTTAGGGCTTATGGTGTATTCTCCCAATTTGGGCAAATTATGTCTTATTCAGCTTCATGGTTGTGTTTTGTGTTAATTTTGTGAGGTTAATTTATTTAAGGAAGGTTTACTTTGCCAATTAAAATCAGAATTTGAGAGAACCATGGTGAGGCTTGCTGGGCTGCTAGCTTTGTATTTGTTTGTCTACATAAATACACATTATTATCTGATTGAGTTACTATAATTTGTGTACTATCAACTTAAAATTACTACGTACCAGATTATCCCTTTCCCCCTTTCCCTCCTTTTAAGGATACTATTTGGAACGGGGATACAATCTAATTCTTGAAAAAGAAAAAGAAAGGTAAATCATAACCCAATTATTTGGTTTTATATATCCTTAACTCTTGTTTTAAATTCAACTTATCTTAATTGCGGCTCAGTTCGTTTGCGAAGGTTAGATGAAAATTGCTTCTTCACTAATTCATTGATTTGGAGCCTCTCATTGATTTGGATTAAATATTTTGCTTTATGTTGTTTATGCATTCATTACTGATGTAACATATTGTGAAGTTAGAAACTGGAAAAAGAAGATGACCTTTTATGGTTCTTATCTTTTGTTTTTGTTTACTTTCTTTGGATTTACTTTCAAAAGTGTTTGAGTTAGAGTGTTCTGAACTTTCAGGGAAAAATGATCTATTTTCTTCCTCAAATTTCCCCATCCAAAATGCATTAATTCTACAAATGCGCTCCTGTGATTTTTTACAAATCAAATAACTTCTTGATTATATACATGCATGAATTTGTATGTCGACATCTTATTTGAGAGGAGTGGGAAATTTACTTTTCTAGAAATTTATAAGTATTGAACTGAGAAAGAAGGAATTAGACAGAAAAATTCGCGTGTTTTACTTTCTTTTGATAGGTCGCACTCATATTTTCTGTAAGTTCTTTATATTCAATTTTATGATTTTCATTTGTTCTTAATGAGTTAACTTTCATTACTATTGTTGTTTTGATTTATTATTAACCCATTTGTCAAAATTTCTGTTTTCTTTATTTGTTTATAGTAGTAAGTGATTTGTTGATTAAATTCAATAAGAGTCAAGATTGAGCATTGTTTACGTCATCATTGATCCCAAGTGTTAGATTCTTAATGTAATATCCCTAATCAAGTATATGATTTGATGAATGTGTTTGTTTGTGTTGAAGGAATTGCATGAGATGAAAAAAAGATTGACAGAGATGGAAGAGGAAGTTGCAACTCTCTAAGAAATACTCGCTCTCTAAGAAATGGGTGTTGTTCAAGGTTTATACCTGAATTAGGAGATAACCTAAATTGATTAAGTGTATTGGAGCAAGTCCAAAATGAATTTGATGAAATTTCTACTAAAATAAAGTTTGGTTTCTATTGGACAACTAGTGGACTGTTTTGGAGCAATTTGTGTTATGCTCTGAAACTGAAAAATTAAGTTCCTGGAGGATGTGTGGTACTATTATGAGTTATGAATTGGAACGAGGGAAAAATCCGTTGTAACGAAATCATAACGGATTTCCTAGTAAAACATGTAAAACGAATTAATTATAACTGTTTTGGGGGGCTGTTCTTGAGCCAAAATTTATGAGGGTATAGAACTGAAAAATTAAGCTTTGTAATGGTGGGTTGTGCTCCTACAAGTTATGGAAATAACCCAATTGAAATGAATCAAAAAGGAGCTAAAATGAATTTATAGAGAATATTTTAGTAAAACATATTAGAAACTGAAAAATTGTGGACTGCTGACCCTAAGGACAAATTTTGGGCTAGCTACATTTTCCAAAAAATTCTGGGCTTTTGGGGATGTGTATTACACTGAATAAGGTTGCCATAGACTCCGGAACGGACTAATTCCGACTTCGGAGCAACGAGTTATGACCGTTCAAAGTAGTGGCGTTAAATCTGTCTAACAAATTCGGAGCAGTTCCCTTACACGAATTTTCTGGAATTCTGTGTTTAGAATTTTAAAATGGTCAAAGAATAAAAGTCGTAGTCCCGGAAGTTAGCTTCGCGTGGGCTCAAGAATCGCTCAAAAATGTTTTAAAACGAAAAAGTTATGACTGTTTTAGCGCAACGGGGTCAAGCTGGAAAACAATTAAAAACTGTTATGACAGAGCATTTTTGGAGCTTTGTTTGGGCTGTTTAAAGTTTCTGAAATGGGTGGCTTATATTTTCTAAATATAGTCTACTAGGGTGTCGTCAATATATCAAAAATTGGTTGCAATCCGAACTACGAGCGAAAAGTTAAAAATGCGCAAACTAGGCATTTCGTTATGGTGGGCAGCAACCCAGCTGGGCACGCGCTGAACCAGCAAAGCGTACGCCGTGCGGCGCTGTGCTGGGCAGTTGACCCAACTGATTTTTGGCTCGTGGTTTTGACAGTCTAGGTTGCTTGTAATGCTCGGATTATAATTTTTATAATTAGATGCATATACTACCTAAAATATATCCAAAATTCAAATCATATGAACGAGTGGTTCATCATGAAACGAGTGTCAAAGCAAGGAACTGCCCAGGCAACGCCGAGCTCGGCTAAGCAACGCAGGGCCACGCGAGGCCCAGCTACTAGCAGCGTTGGGTTGTTTGGCCAGTTGATTCCGCGATGCGATTCTTGGTTGGCTTTAATGATTTGGCATGTAGCAAGACACCAGAATAAAAGTAAAAATGTAATATAACAACTTATGCTATGAAAACTCATCTTGAGCGTAAGGAAAACAATAAACATGTAATATAAATATAAGTTTACATGTTTACGCAAACGTAAGCCGAGAATAATATGCAAAACGGGTATAAAGCTAAATGAAATGCACGAACCCATTTAAAATTATATTGGACATAAAAGTGTTAAAACGAAGGTGTCCAGAGTTCGAAACGGAGATTTTGAACACAAAATTACATAATGCTATACGTATGAATTTAAAGTACAAGCGAAGCGAAAATGTAAGTTATTCGCGGTAATAAATGTGAAACTAAGCTACAAATAAAGCGAAGAATTCGCGTACGTGGCGATGACATGATTTGACGCATGAATTATTAAAAAGTTATGAAAATTACCGAAATTAAATAAATGATGTAGTAAGCCATGTTTGTGCAGGGGTTAAATGCAAAGTCGACCACTGAACTTTTCTGATATTTGGGTATTGAGCCCCTTTCTTCCGGTCAACGCAAACTGAACTCCTTTCTATTCAAAAATTTGGACTTTGAACCCTCAGGCGCCACATGTGCGTTGACTTGCTGACGTGGTATTAAATATTGTAATTTGACACGTGTCCGCTGCTGACGTGGCGTCTTTTGAATTTTTTTCAAAAATTGCCTCTCCACAGATTTGAACTCGCAACCTCACATTTGGAATTTTGGTAATATGACCGCTAGCAACATGGATCAACTGGTAATATCTTGCAATGATTAATATTTATATCAAAACATGAGATTTCCCCGATCAAAACTGCATTTTTATTATTAAAAAAACTACATTTTTTTATAAAAAAATTGCATTTTTTTATTTTTATTAAAAATATTTATTTTTTTAAAAAAAAACTATACTTTAATTTTTTTTAATAAAAAAAAAACCAATTATTTTTAATAAAAAAATGCGCTTTAATTTTTTTTAATAAAAAAATAAAAAAAATTGCGTTTTTTAATTTTTATTAAAAATAATTATTTTTATTTATTTATTTATTTTCTTGTTTTTTGGCTAATTTTTACAATTTATATTATACTTTAAAATATTTTTTTCCATTTTTTTATCAAAATTTTTCTCCAAATTCACATCATCACTGCCACGTCGCATATTAACTGTCATATAGGCTTTTTTTTAGACAAGTCAGCTGCCACATCATCACTTCCGTTAAGTCAACCTTGACTTAACGGTTTCTGTAACGTTGTGTTAGTAAACTAAAGTTCAGTGAGTTGACTGTAAGAAAAAAAAGTTCAGTGACCCATTTGTAAGTCGACCTATAGTACAGTGACCCATTTGTAAGTCGACCTATAGTACAGTGACCTAGAAAGCATTTAACCCGTTCTTCGCCTGTTATAATCGGACAGCTAATACGTGTCTGTTTTAGTATATATTCTTCGTTTGTTATAATCGGACAGCTAATACATGTGTTTTAGTAAATTTTTGAGCACGAACTTAACCTGAATATTCAGAATACTAAAGTAGATAAATAACAAACGCAAAACAGAAATAACACCAAGATTTATATGTGGTTCAACTTTTAAACCACTAGTCTAACGGCCTACATCCACGTCCAATACCAAAAGGTATTGGAGACTCACTTTATTAAATTAATATCCAAAAGATAACACAGAAAAACTTCATGTACAACGAAGATCAATTATGACTTAGACACCTCTGCCTCCTTGCACCTCTGCAACTCCTCTTACCTCTGAGACTTTGATGTTTTTGTTGTACAGACTGAATATTACAAAGACCCCCAAGCCAACCTAGACTTGTAGTTGATTACAAAAGATATGATTATGAAGATTACAACGACTTTCTAGTTAAGTAAAATAAACGAGATTTACAAACAGAACTGAAATTAGAATTGTAGAGAGCTTTTCAGAATGAGTTCAGTAATAAATTTCAGCTTCCAGTGTTGTGGCTTCTTTTGCCATGCAGACTGCGTATATATATAATAAACAAGCAACGGCTATTTCCAATTTGTTAGCAATAAAATCTGAACGCAATTTCAACCATCTGTTATATCTAACGGATATAATATATATATACGGATATAATATATATAATATCTAACTGTATTTTTAATGTTTGTATAGTGTATTAGCTTAAATGCGGTTTGGGTATATTTAATTATTCAAGTGTTTTATGGTCCAAAAGGAAGTAAATACTTAACCCTTCCGCTTCATGTATTTAGTGATATATTAAGTTATTCCCCAAATAGCATTTTTAAGAAGTGATGTAGGAATATATTGGTAGTTATTTTTTTTGGGACTGAAATTAAGTCACTAAGTGACCTTTGTTAAGGTATATAAAAAAATAAATTTTAGAGTTCTTGGAAATATATTGTTTGGTGGGGGACCAAATAGGTTGGTTCGAGAACAATAATAATTAATAATAGTTCACCTTATGCCATGCTATGATGAGATAATACTATTAGTAAGCCACTGCTCCAGAGTTTGAAGAATGACGGTTTTGACAGGGGAACTTTGATGTATATATATAAATACCTTCCACGAATTAAAACCTTAATCATATGAAAGTTAAATTAACTTATTGAGGCCACAAAATATTTCAACTCCACGTACATCATTGGCGAGGGAGGTTACGGTGTGGTGTACAAAGCTGAGCTGCCAAGTGGTCAAGTTGTTTCTGTGAAAAAGTTTTTTTCATCACAAGATGAGAACCTAAGGAATCTAAAAAGTTTTATGAGTGAGATTCGTGTATTAATAGAAATCCGGCATCGTAATATCGTGAAGCTCTACGATTTCCGTTATCATAGACTGCACTCGTTCTTGGTATACGAGTTCCACGAAGGGGGAAGATTGGGAAAAATATTGAGCAACAATGAAGAAGCAATGCAACTTGATTGGAAAACTAGGCTCAAAGTTGTTAGAGGTGTGACAAATGGTTTATCATACATGCACCATGAGTGCTCGCCTCCGATAGTTCACCGAGACATATCGAACAAGAATATATTGTTAGATGTTGATTATGAGGTCACATATCTGATTTTGGTACTGCGAAGCTTTTAAAGTCAGACTCATCTAATTGGAGTTCATTTGCTGAGACTTAAGGTTATGCGGCTCCAGGTACATTTCTTTGTAATTTTATGCCGTATTTGTATACTAGAATAATAATGCATTATTTATTGTTAGAAAATTTAAGAAATGGTTTTTGTTGCGAGGCTCGCATTTTGCTTGTTTACATCAAAGTCCAGAATGTAGGCCTAACATGAAACAAGTTTCTACGCTGTTAACAAAGAAAAAGCCTCTGGTTCAAGATTCACTGCACATGGTTACAGTTGGCCAACTATTTGATCCCCAAGCTCGAAGATCCAGATGACTTTTACGCCCTGACTTGATAGTATGTTCTATATATCCAAACTTCAAATTTTCCACTCACACACATACATACATTTTATAAAAAGGGGAGGATAATATCTTAATTAGTCATCAAATATAATTGTTTTTAACGTTTAGTTCCCTATTTACTTTTTATTAGTATTTTGTTGTCGAACATTATTATTTCTGCAATCTGAATCCAACAACACAAAAATTAGAGCAATTAAAATGAATTAAACTTGAAAAATAAGTGTACTTTGAGGATTAAACATGAAAAAAACTATAATTTGGGAACTAAAGGTGAAAACTAGCTATAGTTTAGTGACTAACGACGGGTGGAAGATAAAATACGCAAAAAAATAAGTAAATAAAAAGTAAAAAATAAAATAATAGTTAGGAGACTAAACATGAAAAACAACTACAGTTTTGGAATTAAAGAAAGGATTATCCCCCAAAAAAACGGAGATTTAAATAATCCCATTATTCTACCTCATCATAATACTTGTTGATATTAATTTCTTTTAGAGGTATAGACTTTTTCTTTAACTTTGTTTTCTGTTTCCCCTCTTTTCCTTTTCCTTCTTTTCTCAAGTTGAAAACATAGCTCTTAAGAGATATCATCATATCACGCATGCTGCATTTTCAAATAAAATTCCTATTGCAACTCCAAAATGGTTGTTTACCAGAGAGATAATAGAAATTGTGTTTTAACTGACACACATAAAGCATGCTAAATTTTCACACCAAATCAATGCATCTTCATCTATTTAGAAAGTAAGTTCTCCACATTAACAGAACATATACTCTAGCTACCTTGATGAACATATAAAATGGCTTTTCCGCATCACTCTTTCCTTCCCACAACTAAATATATTTTTCTTGTAATTCTCTCTTACCTTGCACCACCCACCTTTTCACAGAACCATAGATTAGGTCCCACCATCACCCAATGCGGGACAAGCCTACTATCTTTAGCCTCGTGCGCACCATTTGTTCAGGGTAGAGTGCCCTCTCCCGCACAAACATGTTGCGATAACCTAAAACAAATTTACACCCAGCAAGCTGGTTGTCTTTGCCTCTTGCTGAATGACTCTACTTTGAGTTCTTTCCCTATCAATCACACACTTGCTCTACAGCTCCCACTTCTATGCCATCTCCAAGTTGACATCTCGATTTGTTCAGGTTCACACTTCCTCAACATATATATATATATATATATATATATATATATATATATATATATATATATATATATATATATATATATAGTGCACAGTATCATAGTTTCACATTTTCTTCTGAAATCTATTTTGTACATTTTTTTGATGCTAAACAAATATGCTAAATGTAATAATATATTATTGATATTGTGTTTTGTGAAGGGGCTCCTTTGCCTCCTACCTCACCCGCTTCTCATCAGATTTCCTTTGGTACCAAAACCAATTCTACTGTTGCCGGTAAGCTGACTTGCTCAGACCTCATAAGATGCGCCATTTAACCGTCTTTTGTTAGCCTTGGACGTGTTTATAATATGTGTGTATACATATATAGGGATGTCCAAACAGGACCTTATTTTCTAGAATATTAGATTGTAATTTAATATTTTTTAAAAGTCAAGTTAGGAAGATTAATTTCTGTTTTCTAAATCAAATTTCTTGAGATGCTCTTTTGTTTGTGATTTCAGCTTCTCCAATGGTTATGGTGACGCCCAGATCAAGCTTTATGGGACTTGGCTTTCACTAAAATGCATCTATGAATTTTAAGACACAGATTAACTTGTGGGTGGTGGTAGCTTTGTCTGTACTGATAAACATTATATGTTGAGTTTTGAGTTCTAAGTTCTAAGTTTCAAACTAATTAAAATTTTCTAAGATTATTACACTTTTCTTTATAATAAACATTATAAAGATTATTACACTTTTCTTTATTAATAAACATTATAATAAACATTATATGTTAAGTTCTGAGTTCTAAGTTCAAACTAATTAATATTTATTTATAGAAATAACCATTTTCTTGTTTTAAGGTCACGCGATAAGAGGGACTCTTCATCTGATATGTAACAACACCCTGTACTTTCTGCAGGAGCATCCTTGTTTAGGAATTAGGCAGAGTACCTCAGCCTCTAAGAGCATTCACAGCAGTTTCTCAATAGACTCTTTATCCCCACATTTGAAGAATATATCAATAAATCAGTATCCAAGAGTTTCCTTATCCTTATATAATTCTTTATTTTAATCTCTATATATGATTTGACTCCTCAGGATGATGGAATCAAAAGAGTGTTCCCTATTTATATAAAATGACATTTCACACCCTATTTATTGCGATTTTATGTTGGGTAAAGGATCTTATCTCACTTAATTGCTGATTTGGGTATGCCTATCAAATTCACTCATTTTTATTTTTTAAACAGAGGATTTAGAGAAGAAAGAGAACTATAGAAAAAAAATAATTAAAACTCAGTCAAATCTTGATTTTGATCATTTTTGTAAAAAATATTACTACTAATTATAAATTTTATTATTTTATAATTAAAATAATGTTGTTTTAGTTCTCATAAACACATAATGATCGTTGCACATTTTGATTTCTAGCAATATCTATTTTTAAATTAAAATAATTGTAATTTTTAAATTCAAACAACAATTACTTTTAAATAAAAAATAGTTACAACGTTCAAAACATGATTTGACGGTTGGAACTTTCAAATTTTAACTTTTAAATTTTAATATTTAAGGAATCAATATTAGGAACCTGTTGGGTAGATAGTGAAAAAATTGAATCCCTATCTTACAGAATGACCTAATAGCACTGTAGTGTAGGGATAGAGATAAAGAAACTGTTGTGAATGCTCTAAGTAAATCTAATTCTCACTCCCTACCTTCCAAATTAAACAATACAGCATATGAGATTAATAAATATTATTTTATTTAATCCTTCAAATTAACAATATTATTTTATTTAATCCTTCAAATTAACAATACAGCATAGCTCAGCCTCATTCTTGATCTTACAAATATTATTTTATTTAATCCTTCAAATTTTATAAATTTTATATTTTATCTCATATAATTTACATGCAACATGTGTAACGGAGTCGTAGTTTACAATAAAAAAAATCATAACCCAACTTGTTTGTATTCTTGTTTAAACATATGAGAATAGATGTGAATGAGATATTAATCTTGTGGTTAAAACTTAGGCCCCAGTATTACAAACAGTTGGTAATATATTTTTTCTCTGGCATTTGAAAAAAGAAAAGAAAAGGATGAATCAATTCAATACAACATGAATCAATTCAATACTTGTTCAGTCTCACTTAATCCTATCACATTCCAGCTACCAACCATTCTCTCTTTCACCCACCAGTTGGTGGCATGTGACAACCCCCACAAAATCTTCAACAAAGGAGTTACAATGCCTAATGTCTATATTGCGTTAAAATGTGATTTCAGATGAACCCATGTGCAGAATATTCCCAACACAGAAGCACTCAAATTAGATGTTTTATAATTTATTATTGCATTGATAAGTTCTGTAGCTTTTTATTATAATGATTAATGTTATAATTTTTATACTCAATGCAATGAAAAATATGCAGCATGCATGTAGGAAACCGAGTAGCGCGGCAATTTAAACTTTTAGTACTGAACAGTGGCTTGAAGACTTGGGGTCATTTGAAAGGATCCAAAGTTGAAGATTGAAAAATATGCACCATGTAGGCCATGTAGGAAACCAACCGATCGAGTAGCACAAGGCATGCAATTTATTTGTCTCTTGACGGTTTTGCACGGCATGGAAAAATGAGGACCCGTGTAGTAAACCAACCGACCGAGTAGCACACGGCAATTTATTTATCAGTATGTGTTTCGCATGTGGACCCCACTTTTTTGATATTTTCGCATGTGAGGTCTATTTCTATAATTTCAGTCTCTCATTGCCTTGTTGAAATTTGATAATTTTAAAAAAATTAACATAATTTATTAATATTCAAAAATAATAAATTTATAAGTATATTAATAAATTTTCATTCATTAGAAAACACTAGAAAAAAACAAAAGAGAAGAAAATAGAAAAAGAACATACCCGACCATGGACTATTAATTAGCTGTAGCGAGACAATAAGAAGAAATATATTTGTTAATAATTGTGTGATAAAAAAAGGTGGAAAGTGTAAAAGTAAAAAATATATTTGTCAATATTAAAAATAGCATGGCCTAAAAGTAAAAAATATATTTGTTCGAAAATGATGTTTAAATAGAGTTTTAGAGATATCAATTCTTTTTATATATTATACATTTACCATTCATTCATTTTCATTTACCACTAATCTAATACATTCATTTTCATTCATTCTCCAAAGACAAGGACAGAAACATCGATCATGGCATGGGGATGGGGTACTAGATCTGGCTGGACCACAAGGAAAACATGATCAAACATGAGTAGCACGCACGCCAATCATTTTTAAATAAATACCCCATAATAATATCCTAACACTACAAAATCACTCATCCCTTCCCTTCCCTTCATCAATTAATACTTACTCGTAAGCAATGAATCACCGCCCTTTTTTCCAACTCTTTTTCCTACTCGCCATTCTACTCGTTTCTTCTTCTAAACAAATACAACTAGAAGATGAAGCGGCTGCTCTTTTGACATGGAAAGCCAGCCTCGATCACAACCACACCCAATCGTTGTCCTCGTGGGTTGGAAGCAGCAGCCCTTGCAATAATTGGACTGGGATTGGTTGCAACAAAGCTGGAACTCATGTACTATTTACCTATAATTGTTAAAACCGCACTCTCCCTCTACTCTTGAATTCAATGAGTTATCAACATTAAGAATAATGGGATTCGGTTACTATAAAGTTAATTTCATGTTAAGTTGGTCAATTGACTAAAATTAACTTTATGCTAACCACTCCCGTGATAATGGGCTTCTTGGCCATGATTGTCTGATAGCCCATTTAGTTGATTCCCCATTGGAATGGCAATGGGGGCGTGACAGGGCTTTGTCGGGGCGGGATAGGGATTACATATATCATCCTCATTCTTGATCTTACAAATATTACTAGTAATTGCTCGTGCCTGAAGGCACGGCATAACGAAAAATTAAATTAAAATTCGAAAAATACTACATTACCTAAAGACATTAATAATTATCATAATTCATCACATCGCCACAATAATTAATACATACTCAATCATCAACATATCTAACCACCAAAATATCAAGCTAGTCGCTACTAATTTCAAGAAATTTCGTCAAAATTTCTTTTAAAAATAGATATCCAGAAAATTTGTTTAAAACTTAGAAGTACCCTAGTAAAATTCTAGTGGAAGTGTTGGATTTTTACTGTTTGTTATTATAATTATGGGCTAATGACAAAACTGTCCCCTCAAATTTGGAGGAAATTCAGTTTGATACTAAAAGTTTAAATTTTTTTAATCAATATCTCTAAATGGCTTGAAGACTTGGGGTCATTTGAAAGGATCCAAAGTTGAAGATTGAAAAATATGCACCATGTAGGGCAGTCTCTTTAAGCTTTAGTCTCTTGACGGTTTTGCATAAATGAGCACCCGGCCATGTAGTAAACCAACCGACCGAGTAGCACGGCAATTTATTTGTTTCATTTAAAAATGAAACATGAAACACCTAAACAAGCATGACCATAAGCAATGAAACACCTAAACAAGCATGGAAAAATCAGCACCCATGTAGGAATGAAAACATGATCACCCATGTAGGAATGAAAACATGACCATAAGCAATGAAACACCTAACTTTCAATTAGTTACAACAAAGCTGGACTTTAATTGTCAAAAGCATCAACTTTCTAAGCTCCAATAATATTAATTATAACAGCTGTTCTCGCTTTTTTTTCCCAGATGGAGTAAATTAATTCCATCTGGAAAAAAAATCACTATTTAATCAATATTATATTATTCAGATAATATGAATTATTGCTTCGATAATGAAAAATACCGTGTAATGACAATTATTGAAACAACAGTAATATAAAATATCAACGCAGCAATTATTGAATCAATAAAATAAAATACTGAACAGTAATTACTGTAACAATTATTGAGTAGTGCCTTCTTACGTAAGAATCAATAATTTGTGCAATACCGTGTGCTACTGTGTTTTAACCACCGAGTATTTCAATAGTATTAACGGTAACAACTACGCCGTTATTTATAAACAACTTATACTTGTCGTTTTCTTCATCCAATCGCTTTCCGTTATGGGGCCCACACAAGGCTGCGTCGTCGTACGAATATTCCACGACCAAACGAATATTTTATAACCACTTGCTAATTTGAAATATTTGCGTATTTTACACATAACTATCCACATTAATCAAATCAACCCTTACTATTTCAACATAATAAATGGAGGAAATTCAATTTTATTTATAATAAGTTGGGGTCTTACACATATTTCTTTCCGCCCAAATCAAATTCACTCCAACTAGTATATATATATATATATATATATATATATATATATATATATATATATATATATAAACATTAATAGGAAAAAATATAATTGCAAAGTAAAAATAAAGGGAAATAAACATGAATGCAAATTTAATGGACATGCAGCGCCGTTCCTGAGTTTTTGGTGGCTTAGGACGAAAAATGAAAACAAGACCCTTTCGAAACATTGTTTTTACCGATAAATAAATAAATAAATAATACAAGTTGTATCCAAAAAGTGTCTTTCTGGAGCTTAAAACATAATAATTCGACTACAACAAATATATGAGAATGCATTCATTGAGTATTCCTAAAAGCAAAATATTCAATCAAATGTTCAAAATTAAGTTTGTCCAGTACATCCTTCTCGATGAACATGTTTGTCAACCTTTATCCTTCTCGATGCACATGTTTGCCGACCCATATCCTTCAAAATCAAGCTTCTCGATACCTATATCATTATATATTTATATTTTTAATTTCACATATATGTATAATATATATATAAAAAATTGAGGCCCTTTGATCGGGGTCCAGGGTGATCGACCCTCCCGCCGTCCGTGTTCAAGAACGGCTCTGCGGACATGATTGGTTGGGAGTTTCTAAACAATATGATAATTAGTACTCCCTCCGTCCTTTAATATAAGACGTTTTAGAGTAGTTTTTTGTCTCTTAATATATGACGTTTTAGAATTCAAAGTAAGCATTAATTGTTTGGTGTATAATATTACCCCAAGTATTAAATATAAATTTGGTCCCTCACTAATTTTTGCCCAATAAATAACAATATCTTTTTTCAATACAAGGGCAATATATACATTTGATACTATATTTAATGTAATTCTGTAATTAAACACACCTAGAGGGGGGTGAATAGGTGTAAATACTTAGAAGTGATCTACAACGACCAATTTTCAAAGTTTACTAAAACAACCTATAATCGGACGGTCTTGAAAGTAGTATGCACACAAGCCAATCATGTTTGATGATAAAGCATATACTTTGTAAACAATCTTATTCATTTATTAATAAAAAGTATTAATTTATTAAAGGCTTTTAATTATCTACATGATGCTATTTTATAATATGTGATAAACTCATAGTTTTAAGCAATGCTTTTAGAATAATGATGATGATCATTCTAATGAGATCTAAATTCTTAGAAAGCTTAAAACTAAAATAGTTCCCAATCGTTGGATTACTAAATTGGGGATTAGTGAATCCGGATAGATTGGTACATACGTTGCTTGCTCATTGGATGAGGATGATTGATCTCATGATCATTTGTGTGGAGACACTAAAGCAAGTATGTAGGTGCTTATTAGAGAATAAGTTCACTGAACGTGACTCGCTAAGGAATACCTAATGGAGTTTTACTTGCATGTCAATAGGAATTCCTGTAGTGATAGTAGTACAAGTGATCCTTGGACTTGAGATCATCATAGTATCTTGTGTATGATGAGTTATACTTTGACTTATTCCTTAAGACCCTTAGGGTATATCAAAGGGTATGCTTGGGTATAATAAGTTGTACATGGAGATAATGTATGATCAATAAAGAATTTACCACTTCTAGTAAAAGAAGAGAAATGTCCTATGTGATTCGATAAATGACAACCCAGTAGTCCTTGGCCAGGGCAGAATGAAATTAGAAAGGAGTTTCTAATTTGCATTATTTGGAGTTGTGCATTTAAGAGTCGAAATACATATAATTAAATAAAATAAGACTTGACAGAAATTCCATGTCTTATATTTAATTGGGACATTGTATGGTGGAAGGATTGAATTGTACGGTAACTATTTACTCAAAGGTTCTTTTATGATTAATGTTGAAATCTATATTATCTGGAAAGTCGTTGATCGCTAGGGAGGCTTATCCCTATTGTAGAATAAATATTATTTATTTAAATAAATTATTAGTTTAATTTATTTATTTAAATAAGATTAGAATTGTTCTAATTGATTTATTCACAACCGGTTTAATATGGAGAACCTAAAGGGTCACACCATAAAAGGAAGAATAATTATTTAAGAAGTTAATGGCATAATCGTAATAATATGTTAAGTATATTTAATTTAATCTATGGTGATAGAATAAATTAAATAGCTTAATATTTATTATTTAATATTTTAGAAATATTAAATATAAATTAATAAGAGGAGTCTTATTAATATTATTACAATTATTATTATTTTAATTTCTAAAAGAGTTTAGGAATTAATTTAATATAAGTACTCTCATTTATTCCTAATAGGATTAGGAGAGAAAATTAATTAAAGGAGTTTAATTAATTATCTCTAATAAGATTAGGGAGCTTAATTAATTAAAAGGTTAATTAATTATTCCTAATAAGATTAGGAGCCTAATTAATTAAAAGAGTTTAATTAATTAAAATAAAATCCAATTCCTTAATTGTTAAGGAGGGGTTGCCCACATCTATAAATAAGAGGAGTCTTATTATGGGTGAGAGAGAGGTTGACGTATTATTAAAATACGTAATTCCAATTGTTGGAGAGTACGCCCCTTTTTCTATAGAAATAGAAAACTAGGGTTTGAGCCAAATACCCATCTTCTTGAATTCTTCTTCTTCCTTGGTGGATCACCTCTAGAGGCCAAACATTTGGGTGGCTAACGTTGATCAAAGGAAGGAACCCAACCCGGTGGATTCAAGTTGAACGCGAAAAGGATTGGAGGTGAACTTGTACCTGAGGAAGCTCGATCTTCAAGGGTATGATTTTATTATTTATCTTTTCGTTTAATTAATAATTGCGCATAAAGGTGATCCGGGTTTATGGTTTGTAAAATTTTTAAACTCTGATTTTACACGCTTCCGCTAATTTTATGCAATTTGATTGCGTTCTTGAATATTACAAACCTAACAGTGGCATCAGAGCCAAACCTTTATGCTAATTATTAATTGTTCAAATTTGATATGTATATTGATATGTGTTTAGAACAATTTAATTGGGCATAATTTTATTGTATAAAATTTATCTAAAAAATAAAAATAAAAATCGCGAAAACATTTTTTTTTTTTTCGTGATTCGCTGGCTGATGGTTATTTTTTTTTCCTGATGGCTGAGTCCGGGGTGAATGCATCACCTGCTTTCAAAGGTTTTTTAATATATGATTCACATGGCCCCAAAACAAAAAAAAAAAAAAAAACGTATGACACTTCTTTTTTTTCAAAACCGTTGCAGTTTTTTTTTTTTTTTGATTAAAATCTTCTTGCTACGCACGGAAATCGAGGAGACTTATATATATATATATATATATATATATATATATATATATATATATATATATATTCGGTCAAATATATATATATTATATATAATAGTTATATTAAATATATATATATATAACGGTATATATATATATATAATATTTTATTATTTTATTATTAAAATAAAAAAAAGTTTATTTTAATCTTAAAATAAAAGGTTTATTTTAATTTTAAAATAAAAGATTTATTTTAATTTTAAAATTAGAATTTCATGCTAACTAATTAGAGTTGGAATTGGATTCCATGATAACTAATTAGAGTTGAAATTGGATTCCTAATTTTCTTAAATAAAGGAGTTTATTTATATATGAAATTAGATTTCATATTATTCAAAATAAAAGAGTTTATTTGTGAATAGAAAAGAAAATCCGTGTTTCCTTAAATAAAGGAGTTTATTTAGATATGCAATAAGATTTCATATTATTCAAAATAAAAGAGTTTATTTGTGAATAGGAAAGAGAATCATAATTTCCTTAAATAAAGGAGTTTATTTAGATATGAAATAAGATTTCATATTATTCAAAATAAAGGAGTTTATTTGTGAATAGGAAAGAAAATCTGTATTTCCTTTAATAAAGGAGTTTTATTTTTTTTACATGGAATTGGATTCCATAATTAATTAAAATAAATGAGTTTATTTTGATTAAAGATTTTGATTAAAATAAAATAGTTTATTTTATTCAAAATTGGATAAATTAAAATAAAATAGTTTTATTTTGATTTAAATTTGAATTAAAATAAAGGAGTTTATTTTGATTCAAAATTAGATTTTATACTAACTAAATTTTGCCCATTAAATGATATCAATATATATATTAAATGTTTATTATTCATGAGATGAATGTTATTTATTGATGCATATGGTGATGTGTATGATAATAAATGGGATTGATTATGGACTATTGACCAATGTGATTGGATTTTATTTTAGTTGAATGCATGAATGTATGGGTTTTATTAAAATGGGTCTGCGTACCTCGTCTTCTCTAAATTTTTCTTAATGTAAATTCTATCTCCCTCCTATGTACTTCCCCTTGACTGCTGATCAAGGTTTCTATTTATTTTAAATAGTTTTGTAATAGGAATAGTTAGAATTAATTTTGAAGAATCGGAGATCAAGGAACAAGGAGCGCGTGAAGACCCGTTTGTAATGGAGCCCGGGTTTAAATGTAATAGTTATATTTAAATATTAATTCTTGCACCCTAGGGTTTGACCTTTTGGTTCACTTGGTGGCTCTAGTGAACCAAACTAGAATAAAAGTCCATAATCAATCCAGGTAGAATATAGTATTCTATATGTACATGCTTATACTATATGTATATTATATATTATGCAAACATGCTTCGCATGTTCATTAATATGACGCGTATTTTATATATATATGTGCATGTGCGCTAAACAAGATGAGACAAATTAATAACAAACCCCTCAAATATTTTATATTAAGTTGTAACGTTCAAAGATATTTGGAATATCGAACGTCGCCTTCTAGCATGATAGAAACAATAGAGTATTGAATATTTAATATGAGTTTGTTGTGCACACACAAGGCGAGTATTAAATATTTAAGATGTTGTTTTTATTACATATGATGTTTATAAGGAATTGAACATTACTGCTTTGTTGTGCACACACAAGGGCTGTAGTTTTCTCTTCACTTATATAGAAATGTTGGGTCTGACTTAACTTAAATCATTTTTGTTCGGATGTGCACACACTTGACCATTATGATTTAAGAGGTAAAATACAAGGAGTTACATAGTTGATGTAATTGATAAGAGTTGTCTACCTATTTATTTATATATAGTTTGTTGTGCACACACAAGGCTATATACATTTGAAATGGGATCCTTATTCTCACTAGCATATCTTTAATTGGATTTTGCCGAACTATATAAGTGAGGGTAATATAGTTTGATAAAAATAGTGGGAGATACCAATTTAAAATAAGACCTAATTTATTTTGGTAATTAATAAAAGAATGTATGTTAAAATGTTGTTAATTACAAATTCATTTACAGAATTTTATAATTTCTAAATTACTATCACTGCATAACATATTAGATGCTAAATTAACCGAACCGAATTAAATGGATTGGTTAAGGAATTGAGAATAGTTCTCACGGCTGAAAAGTTATCTTATGTCCTTAATACGCCTATCCCTGCAATGGTTGCAGACAATGCCTCTGAGGAAGATATTGCTACTTTTAGAAAGTGGCTAGATGATGTATAGTTGGCTCAATGTATCATGCTCGCATCCATGAGTAACGAGCTTCAGCGTCAGCATGAAACTATGGATGCTCCTATTATATTCCTGCACATCAAGTAGTTGATGGTGAGGAAAGTAGGACTAATAGATATCAGATATCTAAGGAGCTCTTCCAATCTAGAATGACCAATGACACTACAGTACAGATAAAAGTCCTTAACATAATCAATTTGATTGATCAATTAGGACAACGGGTTTTATCATGGATGGAGAGTTGAGCCAAGATTTGATCTTGCACTCACTTCCGGACTCCTTTCACAATTGTTGTGAATTTTTCATATGAACAAGCTAGATATCAGCCTCGCTGATTTGCTTAACATGTTGAAAAATGTTGAGAGTCACTTTCCAACCAAGAAAGACCAAGTCTTACTGGTAGGGGCCAAAGGATCTTCTGAAAAGAAGAACGATTCTAAGAAGGTAAATAAAAAGGGCAAAAATAAAGGATAATAAGAACAAAACTGATACGGATAGCAAAGGAGTTTGCTTCCACAGCAATAAGCTTGGACACTGGAAAGAAACTGCGAGAAGTATCTTGCAGAGGCTAACAAAAGAAGCTTAGTGAAGTTTCGGTTACAAATACAAATTTGTTCATGATTTAAAATAAATTTTTCTTTAAGTCAAGGTTCTACTTGGGTATTGGATACCGACTTTGGTTATCATAAATATAGATTTATGAAGGGACCAAGTAGAAGTAGAAAGCTAAACAAATATAAGTAAACCTATGTGTGGAAAATGAAGCAAAGGTTGCTGCATTAGCCATAGGAACTTATAGTTTAGCAATGCCTACGGGCAAGTCTATTAAGTCAATAAGTTGTTATTGTATTTCAGTTCTCGTTGGAAACATTATTTCCATTTTATTGTTGGACAATGAAATCTTTGGTATTATAATTAGGAACAATTGTTGTTCTATTTATAATAATGTTTTGTATAGAACTGAAATATTACTTAATGGATTTTGTATACTTGACTTATGTGAAAAATATATTTTTCAAATTGAACAAACTAGTATAAGAAAAGGAGATGATCATTCAAAGAGTTGAATGTATGTATTTGTTGAAATACAAGTGTGAATTATTTGAAAGGTTCAAAGAATTCAGAAGTGAAATAAATTGACAAAGTATTAAGATTCTTTGATTAGATCAAGGAATAAATACTTGTGCAATAAGTTTCTAGATCATCTCAAATGATTTTCTCATAATGGACACATCCTGATACGCAATAATTGATTGATGTATCTGAATGGAAAAATCGTACCTTGTTGGACATGGTGCGGTCCATAATGATTTTACCGACATTCCAGTATCCTTCTGGGGTAATGTCCTAGAAATGACTGCTTATCTACGGAAAAGGTAACCTCAAAATCCGGCCCCAAGACTCCATAAAAGTTATGGATAGGGAGGATTCCTAATCTTAAGTATGTTAAGATAAGGGGTTGTCCAGCTTATATGAAAAGTTTCAAATGATAAGCTTGGGACAAAATTTGACAAGTACAGATTTGTGGGACATCCTAAAGTAAGTTTAGGGCATATGTTCTATAATCCTACTTAGCAAAAGGTGTTTGTTGCGAAACATGCTGCCTTCTAAGATAAAGGTGTTTATCATTGAAGGGGCTAGTGGGAGGATAATACATCTTGAAAAGTTCAAGAACCACAAAACACTACAAGTCAAATAAGAGGAACCTATAGATAGACCTATTGTACCACAACCGAATCGTAAATCTGGAATAGTACCGAAGATACCTAGGAGGTATGGATTTATCATGGATGATGATGATGAGGTACGTCTCATAGAAGATGATGATCCAGTTATATACGATGAGGTAAGAGTTGTAGACACTCAGAGAAATGAATTGAAATAAGTTTCTCAAATTATGGAACATTTGTTTTGATGAGACAATCAAAAGAGTTTGATTTTATCAAAAACAAGAATGAACCTAGTGTGTACAAAAGGGTCAGTGGAAGCGTCATGAAATTCTAGTATTATATGTTGATATATTACGGATAAGGAATGACATACTAATGCTATAATCAGTAAAGATAAAGTTGTCTAAACATTCCTCCATGAATGATTGGGAAGAGCTCGACTTAACCCAATGAACGTATATTCATTTGATGTTAAAGTTGTTTAGCATGGAAAACTCCAAGAGATGTCTCATGTTGATGAGCCATGGAGTGTATCTCTCTTAATAGTCCCCATAGACTCCAAAAAGAGAGATCGCATGAGTAACTATCATGTATGCAATGAAATGTACGAGACCTGATGTTGATCAGTTATATTCGGGAGAAGATCACTGTAAGACAGTGAAAAACATCTTAAAGTACTTAACTGACATTAAGGATGTGATCATACATGGTGGGTCTGAATTAAAACTAGAGGGCTTAACAGACTCAAGTTTTTCAGACAGACCAAGACGACAGAAAATCCACTTTAAGGTAAAGTGTTACCTTGAACGGTGGTGCAGTGAATTGGAAAGGTTCCAAACAACAAAGAGTTGTTGGTTTAGTGATAAAGAAAAAGTATATAGCTATAAATGAAGCTACAAGTTGATTGTTTGGATGAAAAGTTCATTACAGAACTAGGAATAGTTCCTAAGTCTCATCTTAGATCTAAACATGTGTTGTGGCACTTTCATTTGATTATAAGAATCATTGAAAGATGGGAAATCACTATAGAGATAGTGAACTCTCAAGAACAATATTACATATCCATTAACTAAAGCTTATCCAACAGCAGGATAATCGTCACTTAGAGAAGAAGAGTATGAGATACCATGACGATTGGCTTTAGTGCAAGTGGGAGATTGAAAGTAGTATGCACACAAGCCAATCATGTTTGATGATAAAGCATATACTTTGTAAACAATCTTATTCATTTATTAATAAAAAGTATTAATTTATTAAAGGCTTTTAATTATCTACATGATGCTATTTTATAATATGTGATAAACCCATAGTTTTAAGCAATGCTTTTAGAATAATGATGATGATCATTCTAATGAGATCTAAATTCTTAGAAAGCTTAAAACTAAAATAGTTCCCAATCGTTGGATTACTAAATTGGGGATTAGTGAATCCGGATAGATTGGTACATACGTTGCTTGCTCATTGGATGAGGATGATTGATCTCATGATCATTTGTGTGGAGACACTAAAGGAAGTATGTAGGTGCTTATTAGAGAATAAGTTCACTGAACGTGACTCGCTAAGGAATACCTAATGGAGTTTTACTTGCATGTCAATAGGAATTCCTGTAGTGATAGTAGTACAAGTGATCCTTGGACTTGAGATCATCATAGTATCTTGTGTATGATGAGTTATACTTTGACTTATTCCTTAAGACCCTTAGGGTATATCAAAGGGTATGCTTGGGTATAATAAGTTGTACATGGAGATAATGTATGATCAATAAAGAATCTACCACTTCTAGTAAAAGAAGAGAAATGTCCTATGTGATTCGATAAATGACAACCCAGTAGTCCTTGGCCAGGGCAGAATGAAATTAGAAAGGAGTTTCTAATTTGCATTATTTGGAGTTGTGCATTTAAGAGTCGAAATACATATAATTAAATAAAATAAGACTTGACAGAAATTTCATGTCTTATATTTAATTGGGACATTGTATGGTGGAAGGATTGAATTGTACGGTAACTATTTACTCAAAGGTTCTTTTATGATTAATGTTGAAATCTATATTATCTGGAAAGTCGTTGATCGCTAGGGAGGCTTATCCCTATTGTAGAATAAATATTATTTATTTAAATAAATTATTAGTTTAATTTATTTATTTAAATAAGATTAGAATTGTTCTAATTGATTTATTCACAACCGGTTTAATATGGAGAACCTAAAGGGTCACACCATAAAAGGAAGAATAATTATTTAAGAAGTTAATGGCATAATCGTAATAATATGTTAAGTATATTTAATTTAATCTATGGTGATAGAATAAATTAAATAGCTTAATATTTATTATTTAATATTTTAGAAATATTAAATATAAATTAATAAGAGGAGTCTTATTAATATTATTACAATTATTATTATTTTAATTTCTAAAAGAGTTTAGGAATTAATTTAATATAAGTACTCTCATTTATTCCTAATAGGATTAGGAGAGAAAATTAATTAAAGGAGTTTAATTAATTATCTCTAATAAGATTAGGGAGCTTAATTAATTAAAAGGTTAATTAATTATTCCTAATAAGATTAGGAGCCTAATTAATTAAAAGAGTTTAATTAATTAAAATAAAATCCAATTCCTTAATTGTTAAGGAGGGGTTGCCCACATCTATAAATAAGAGGAGTCTTATTATGGGTGAGAGAGAGGTTGACGTATTATTAAAATACGTAATTCCAATTGTTGGAGAGTACGCCCCTTTTTCTATAGAAATAGAAAACTAGGGTTTGAGCCAAATACCCATCTTCTTGAATTCTTCTTCTTCCTTGGTGGATCACCTCTAGAGGCCAAACACTTGGGTGGTTAACGTTGATCAAAGGAAGGAACCCAACCCGGTGGATTCAAGTTGAACGCGAAAAGGATTGGAGGTGAACTTGTACCTGAGGAAGCTCGATCTTCAAGGGTATGATTTTATTATTTATCTTTTCGTTTAATTAATAATTGCGCATAAAGGGTGATCCGGGTTTATGGTTTGTAAAATTTTTAAACTCTGATTTTACTCGCTTCCTCTAATTTTATGCAATTTGATTGCGTTCTTGAATATTACAAACCTAACAGGTCTAACCCTGTCCGTATTAGTTATATTCTGGTTTGTTATAAACGGATAGCTAATACCTGTCCGTATTAGTGTAAAACTTGTTGTTGATTTTTTAACGAAAACAAAAGTTCTGCAGAATATAGAAGCTAAGAACAGGAGCAAAAAGAGAAGAAAATCGCACCGAGATTTTTACGTGGTTCAGCCCCTATCCTCTACTCTAGTGGCCTAATCCACGTCCAATCCCAACTAGGATTGGAGACTCACTTTATTAAAATAATACTCAGCAATTACAAAGTAAATAAAAAACTCCCTGTTACAATGACGATCACTTGGACACCTCGCCCCCTTTGCACCTCTGCAACACCTCTCACCTTGATAACTTCGTTGAACAGACTGAGTATTACAAAATAAAAACCCCAAGCCAAACCTAGACTTGTACTACTATGGTTACAATAGATATTGAAATAAAAGATATAAGAACACTGTCAACCAAGAATATAAGAATGGTTATCTTTAAATAGCTCTCTTGAAGAATATGTTCTGCAGTCTTGTGTTTTTCCATGAAGCCGAGTAAACCATATAAATACAGAAGATAGCAACGGCTATGACTGCAAGTAACGTTCCTATTGTAACAGCTAGTACGTTGAAATAGTAGAAACATTAGCAATAACAACTTAGTAGATAAGAGAAGCAGTCAAATATAAAGACTAGCTAATAGAGTCCTTTTGACTGTAAACAAGATTCTTTCAAAACAACTACTTCTGTTAGCAAGAAAGAGTCCTTATAGACTGTTAACAAGTTTCCTTTAAAACACCAACTGCTGAAGCAAGACTCTAAAAATAACAAATGATCCATTTTAAATAAGAGTCCAAAAATATACCAATTCCTAAAAAATATTAAAGACACGTGAATTGATATATATTAATACATATTTGAATTAGTCTTCAACCCAAAACAGGATATATAAAACAGAAAATATGTGAACCAATTTACATTAATTTTGAAGCACGTGACCAAACTGCAGTATACTTTCATGTTACTATTAACATGCATACACACATGACTTATTATATAAAAACAGTTTAGTCCATAAAACATTGTCATCATTAAAACCTTAGAGTGTATATATATATATATATATATACTAACATTCTCCCCCTTTTTGATGATGACAATATATATAACACACTCCCCCTAAATATATGGCTCCCCCTTAAAATAGGCATATTTGAAAGAAAAAAAATTTAACATGGTATTATCATACCCAAAGAATGGCAGTAAAGAAGGATCAAATATCTTAATCAATCAATAGAATTAACCAACAGATTCAAATACTTCAAATACTTCAAATACTTCAAATACCATATTCAAATATCCCAGATTCTAATATCCAAATTAGTAACATATCCAATATCCAAAACATATCCAATTTTCAAAATGTTAAGTCCATATCCAAATTAAACAGCCCCAAAACAGAGTAACATATCCAATATCCAAAACAGAACCAAAGAAACATAGCTAAATCTCTCCCCCTTTGACATCATCAAAAAGGAGAAACTAATTATCTTCTTTATCAGTTTCAAATACCCCATCTTCAATCTTCTTAGACAAATCCTTGAATTGCACATCTAAAGATTCAACCTTTTCAGTTATTGTGAGTACTCTAGCAGATAAGGAATTGAGTGAATCTGAAAAAGTTTGCATGAGATCAAGCATGTTGTCAAACTTGGAATTCATTTCCGTAACGAAGTGAAAAAGTTCTGAATTAGGAGGAATTGGAATAAAAGGAGAATGAGAAGGAGAAACAGGAGGAGGAGCAATAGGATCAGGAATGTTTTCTGCAATGTCCCAAGATAAAATATTTTCAGCCCCAATTTTGAGTTTTGAATTTTTAAACACCAAGTCATCAATGACTTCAGTTAAGTGAAACACTTCTTCATTCTCAAAGGAGATATCAAAATGAGAAAATATCTTTGTTAAAAAACCTCCATATGGAAAACATTTTGATTTTGTTTTGACACAACTTTCCATATGATTTATCATTAAAAGAGCACAGTTAAATTGTGTTTGTGACAAAATGAGAGATGACAAAATTAAATCTTGGTATGTCATCTCAGACCTACCACCAGTTCTAGGAATAAGATTGGCACGAATTAGCTTATGTATCACACTATTCAATGGTGTGGTCTCAAGAACTGTAGGTAGAGAAACTAACTCAGAAGTGGGATAATCTTTAACTATCCTCAACTGTTGCAGAACAGATAAGTTTTCAAATTCCAGTGGCCCCTTGAGAGTGAATGGGGATGGGCCAGTGCAAGGGATATCAAACAAAACACCTAGTAAAGCAGAGTCAATTAACAGAGTTTTGTTTTGCACAAAAGTTTGAATTTGATTATGGGCAACAGACAAATTCCCATAAAATTATTTAATTAATTTCGGATAGGCAGATGTGGGGGGAAAAAGCAAGCTAGATAGGCCAATGTGATTAAAAAGTTCAGTAACCCCAATTTTGTGAAAAAGAACAGGGTCAACGGGTTTTCCATACACAATGGGTTTATTCACCATTAGTTTTTGAAATTGATTTGCAAATTTGGTGGATCGAAAAACAATAGTGGAGGATGCATGAGTGCTATAAAGAGAGTTTGACACGGGTATACTCACAGCAACTCGTTGTTTTCTCTTAGATGTGTCACCTGATTTCTTCATCTTCTTTCCCAAATCAGAGCCCATCTTGGAGAGGTTTCTGTCTAATCGACGTTTATCTCTCAGTCCCTTTGATGAAGAAGCTTCATTTTGATGAACCAATTCCGGAGACTCCAAATTTGTCGCCTGAGATCTTGGAATCGGCTGGCGACCGGTGTTAAAGATGAATCCACCCCTTGTTTTAGCCATTTTGAGAAATCGGTGAAAGCTTGAAGGAGATAGGAAGAAGAATAAACCCTAGGTTGGGAGAAAAGGAAAAATAACGTGATAGGAGAGACAGAGATAAAGAAAAAACGTGAAAGATCAAGAGAAGAGGAAGGGTTTTGTTAAAAAACAAATCTCTGTTATAGATATTAAAAAAAAATAATGAAAAGAGTAAGAAAAAAATAGAAACCAGAATACTAAAAGGATTGAAATACCTGATCAGTTTAGAATTTGGTCCAAGAAGAGTGGGAGATGAAGAGTTTAAAAAAAATCGAAACAGATAAGTACCAGAAAAAATCTATTCCCGCTCAAAATCCAATATAACAAATTCCAATCATACCCCTATAAGCTGAAAATATCAATTTTAGCCTTAGGTAATCATAATGATAACTCACATAAATCAAATAATTTATACAATGAGAATTGAATCCGAATATAATAATTTATTTTATTTATTTATTTATTTATTTTATAGAAAATAATAACAATACATAAACATGTATATATATATATATATATATATAAATTTTATTTATTTATTTTTTTTTTTATTATTATTTTTTAAAATAAAATCTAACCACATACAGACATTCCCAGTTCTCTTCTCAAAGTGCAAAAACGCTCTTCACTTAAAGGTTTTGTAAAAATATCTGCCAATTGATGTTCAGTAGGGACAAATACTAATTTAATTAATCCTTTAGCAACATTATCTCTTCAAAAATGATGTCTCACTTCAATATGCTTAGTACGAGAATGAAGCACAGGATTTTTTGAAATATCAATGGCACTAGTATTGTCACACATAATGGGCACATTTTCACATATCACATTAAAATCATGAAGAGTTTGAATCATCCATAAAATTTGTGAACAACAGCTACCTGCCGCCAAATATTCACCTTCCATAGTAGACAAGGCAACTGATGTTTGCTTTTTGCTGTGCCAAGCCACAAGGCTTTGTCCTAAAAATTCACAAGCACCGCTTGTGCTTTTTCTATCAACTTGGCACCCTGCATAATCTGCATCTAAATATCTAATTAGTTCAAAGCTAGGAGATACAGGATAGTATAAGTCAAAATTAATTGTACCAGATAAATATTTAAATATTCTTTTTACCGCTTTAAGATGAGATTCTTTCGGTTGAGCTTGAAATCTAGCACAAAGGCATACACTATACATAATATCTGGCCTTGATGCAGTTAAATAAAGTAAACAACCAATCATACCTCGATACATTGTTACTTCAACATCTTTACCGGTAGCATCCGTAGTAAGCTTGATGGTAGTACTCATTGGTGTTGACCTTGGTTTGGTATTTTCAAAACCAAATCTTTTTAATAACTCCTTTACATACTTAGATTGGTGAATGTGAATCCCTTCATTGGATTATTTGATTTGAAGCCCTAAAAAGTAGTTTAATTCCCCCATAAGACTCATGTCAAACTCATTATGCATACATTGGGAAAACCACTCACACTAAGAGTTAGTAGTAGCTCCAAAAATTATGTCATCCACATAAATTTGAACAATTAATAAATCTTTATTTTTGGTTTTAATAAAAAGAGTAGAGTCAATCTTACCACGATTAAAACCATTTTCTAATAAAAACTTGCTTAGTCTTTCATACCAGGCTCTTGGAGCTTGTTTTAATCCATACAAAGCCTTTTTTAATTTAAACACATGATGTGGATATTTTTCATGTTCAAAATCGGGTGGTTGCCTAACATATACTTCTTCATTTAAATAACCATTTAGAAAAGCACTTTTCACATCCATTTGAAATAATTTAAATTGTCTAAAGCATGCATAGACTAATAAAATTCTTATAGCTTCTAACCTTGCAATAGGGGCAAAGGTTTCCTCATAGTCTATACCTTCCTGTTGATTATAGCCTTGAGCTACCAATCTGGCTTTGTTTCTTGTTATAACACCATTTTCATCTAATTTGTTTTTGAAAATTCATTTTGTACCAATAATAGATGCATTTTTAGGAGGTTTAACAAGATCCCATACCTGACATCGTTCAAATTGGTTTAACTCTTCTTGCATGGCGATTGTCCAATTTTCATCTTGAATTGCTTCCTTGGCATTTTTTGGTTCAACTTGAGAAAGAAAAGCTGAAAATGCACAATAATTCCTTGTTTTCCTTCTTGTGTTCATCCAAGTGTCAGGATCTCCAATAATCAAATTTGGAGGATGATTTCTCACAGTCCAAGATGATTTGGGAAGCTTGGCAGTGGTCATATGTTCGTTGGATTCAGTCTGTGGTATGTCACATTCTGCATCACTGTGTTCGTCTGATTTTTCGTCTAAATCGGACGGGTTTGACTGTCTGTTTTGCGGTGTCTGCATGTCTGAGTTTTCTACTAAAACGGACGGGTCAGACTGTCTGTTTTCAGCTGTATTTCCTTCTGATTCGGACGGCTTAGGCTGTCGATTTTCTGATGTATTTCCTTCTGATTCGGACGGCTTAGGCTGTCCAGATTTAGCAGTTTGGCTTCCACGAATTAAATTGTCATTTCCTGCAGAATCCTCATCTTTTGACAGATCATGGTTAACTTCATTAAATATAACATGTACTGATTCTTCAACCTTTGACTTGTCAAGATTATAAACCCTATATGCCTTGCTATGTGTTGAATAACCAATAAAAATAGCTTTGGTTGATTTTGCATCAAATTTTCCAAGATTATTATTAGTATTTAAAACAAAACATTTAGCACCAAACACTTTAAAATAATTAATATTAGGAATCCTTTTGTTTAGTAACTCGTATGGTGTTTTCAATAATATGGGTCTAATCAATACTCTATTTAGAATGTAACATGCAGTACTTACAGCCTCTGCCCAAAATCTTTTAGGCAGCTTACTTTCTTGAAGTAGCGTCCTTGCAGTTTCTTGGAGAGTACGATTTTTGCGTTCTACTACACCATTTTGTTGTGGAGTTCTTGGTGCAGAAAATTCATGTGTAACACCTCTCTCACTACAATATGGTATAAAGTCTTTTCCAAATTCTCCACCATGGTCACTCCGAATACCAATTAGCTTGAGGTTGTGTTTTGTTTCAATATTCTTTATAAGCTTTTCAAATTCTGCAAAAGCTTGATCTTTAGTTTTCAAAAATAACACCCATGTAAATCTTGAAAAATCATCAACAATAACAAAGGCATAATGAATATTTCCTATGCTAACATATCTCTCGGGTCCAAACAAATCAAGATGCAATAATTGAAGAGGTAAAGAAGTTGATACCTTATTTTTGCTGATAAAGGAATTTCTTGCTTGCTTACCTAGCTGACATGCATTGCAAATCCCTATCTTTTCATATTTAAGCTTTGGCAATCCTTTGACAAGGTTCCTGGTAGCTAGTTTGTTAATCAATTCCATATGCACATGTCCTAACCTTCTATGCCAAAGAATAGTTTGATCTTGAATAGTAGTTAGGCAAATATCTTTATTTTGATTTTCAAAATTAATAGTATAAATATTACCTTCCCTTTGAGCAATTAAAGGAACATTGTGAGAAGCATGAATAATAGCACATTTATCTTTTTCAAAGACTACTTTATGTCCACTATCCATTAGTTGACTTACACTAATTAAATTATATTTTAATCCTTCAACATAATGAACATTATCAATGAAAACGTTACCATTCCCAATTTTACCTTTACCGACGATTTGGCATGTGGTGTCATCCCCAAAGGTAACAGTTCCTCCCTTCTTAGTTGTTAATGAGATGAATTTAGTACTATCACCTGTCATGTGTCTAGAACATCCACTGTCTAGTACCCATTTATGTGATGGTACTTTAGCTTTAAAACACACCTACAAAACAAAGAAGTAGCTCATCGTTTTGGTACCCAAATCAGTTTGGGTCCGGTATTGTTAGTAGCAATTAAATCTCTTTTCTTTACCCAAAGTTGCTTTATTTTTATTTTATTACAGTTTGTATCAAAATGTCCTTTTAAACCACATTTTCTGCAAGTAACATAAGGTGAGCAATAAAGAGGCTTATTCCTTGGTTTATTATTTATTACTCTAATTTTATTAGTCGTGCTTGTGATGTTCTTAACAGGATTATATCCAATTCCTTGTTTATCAAGACTTGACCTTTGAGCACCTAACATTATATTTAAATTCTCTTCCCCTTGAACAAATTTTGCAAGATCCTTTTTTAATGAAATTATTTCTTCCTCATTATTATTTTGCATGTTTAATATTTTTCCATCATTAAAAGCATCAATACAAGTATCTCTCATTTTCAAACTTTCTTTCAAAACATCATTTTCCTTTTTAAGATCATTGAATTCTTCATTTAATTTGTTTGCACGATTATAGAGAATTTTATTATAATTATCAAGATAATCAATTTTAGCATTTAACTTAGATACTTCACTTGATGTGCAATCTTTAACTATTTCTTGTTTTTCTTCAATCAATGTTTCTACCTCTTTCATTAAATCATTTATCCAATTTTTTAAATGAGCATTTTTCTCTTTAATACGAATATTTTCATTTTTTAAAACTAGATAATCAGAGATAGTAATATCACCAAGTTCAGAGTTTACCTCAGATGATTCTTGATTGCATAATCCAGTGAAACACAGTTGAGCAGTTTCATCTTCTTCCTCGTCATGAGTGGACTCATCATCGCTCCATGTCATTAACGTCTTTCCTTTTGAATTGCTTGCTTTGTTCTTCCTTTTTAATTGGAAGCAGTCTCTCTTGAAATGTCCGGGCCTTCCACATTCAAAACAGGTATCTTCTTGTGGCTTTTGCTTGGCATCTTTCTTGTTGTTGAATGTCTTGCCTTGAAACTTTGATTTATTCTTCTTTCTAATCAGCTCTCTCAATTTTCGGGACATCATAGCTATTTCGTCATCTGAGTCTTCATCATCACCTTCTATGTAGCTTTCAACTTGAAGAGCTAAGGTCTTCCTTTTAGGTCCTTCATCTTCTTCCTCATACCTCTTTAGTTGATTTTCGAATTCTTCAAGTTCTCCAAACAAAGTTAGAGTATCCATCGTACTAATTGTAGTTGAGTCTTGAAGAGTTGTTACTTTTGGTGCAAATCGTTTGGGCATGACTCTAAGAATCTTTCTATTTATCTCCCTTTGATCAATTTTTCGGCCGAGCATGCTTAGAGAGTTCATAAGAGTGAGGAATCTAGCTTGAGATTCTTTGATGGTTTCATTCTTCTCTAACCTGAATCATTCCACTTAGCAGCGGAAACTTAGCAGCGGAAACTTTGTCAATTTCAGCTTGAATCATTCCACTTAGCAGCGTGTTCATGGCTTTGGAGTTGTAGGAAAACATATATGATTCATTTGAATCCATTTCCATGTGAGTCTTCGATTTTCCATCATCATGTCTTGGAATGACAGGGCCATTCTCAATAACCCACCATTTCCATGGGTCTCGTTTGAGATAAATCATCATTCTAAACTTCCAAAAGTAAAAAGTTTTCACTTCCGAGCAACAACGGTGGTCGGCTTGTGGATTGACCTTCTTGAAAACTATGGTGTGCCATAGGATCTTTCCCTACGACCTGCAAAGATCAATATTAGTAGAGCCTTGCTCTGATACCAAATGTAATTCTGTAATTAAACACACCTAGAGGGGGGGTGAATAGGTGTAAATACTTAGAAGTGATCTACAACGACCAATTTTCAAAGTTTACTAAAACAGCCTATAATCGGACGGTCTAACCCTGTCCGTATTAGTTATATTCTGGTTTGTTATAAACGGACAGCTAATACCTGTCCGTATTAGCGTAAAACTTGTTGTTGATTTTTTAACAAAAACAAAAGTTCTGCAGAATATAGAAGCTAAGAACAGGAGCAAAAAGAGAAGAAAATTACACCTAGATTTTTACGTGGTTCAGCCCCTATCCTCTACTCTAGTGGCCTAATCCACGTCCAATCCCAACTAGGATTGGAGACTCACTTTATTAAAATAATACTCAGCAATTACAAAGTAAATAAAAAACTCCCTGTTACAATGACGATCACTTGGACACCTCTGCCCCCTTTGCACCTCTGCAACACCTCTCACCTCTGAGACCTTGATAACTTCGTTGAACAGACTAAGTATTACAAAATAAAAACCCCAAGCCAAACCTAGATTTGTACTACTATGGTTACAATAGATATTGAAATAAAAGATATAAGAACACTGTCAACCAAGAATATAAGAATGGTTATCTTTAGATAGCTCTCTTGAAGATTATGTTCTGCAGTCTTGTGTTTTTCCATGAAGCCGAGTAAACCATATAAATACAGAAGATAGCAACGGCTATGACTGCAAGTAACGTTCCTATTGTAACAGCTAGTACGTTGAAACAGTAGAAACATTAGCAACAACAACTTAGTAGATAAGAGAAGCATTCAAATATAAAGACTAGCTAATAGAGTCCTTTTGACTGTAAACAAGATTCTTTCAAAACAACTACTTCTGTTAGCAAGAAAGAGTCCTTATAGACTGTTAACAAGTTTCCTTTAAAACACCAACTGCTGAAGCAAGACTCTAAAAAATAACAAATGATCCATTTTAAATAAGAGTCCAAAAATATACCAATTCCTAAAAAATATTAAAGACACGTGAATTGATATATATTAATACATATTTGAATTAGTCTTCAACCCAAAACAGGATATATAAAACAGAAAATATGTGAACCAATTTACATTAATTTTGAAGCACGTGACCAAACTGCAGTATACTTTCATGTTACTATTAACATGCATACACACATGACTTATTATATAAAAACAGTTTAGTCCATAAAACATTGTCATCATTAAAACCTTAGAGTATATATATATATACTAACAAATGTTATACAATTATTTCTTTAATACTTATGCACAACTATAAAAAGTCTTATATTAAGTGACAGAAGGAGTAATTGATTTCAATCTTTAGTGATTCGTTAAATTATGACCAAATGAACTACAATATTTATATATAATACCATATGTTATGATTGTAAAATTTTTATTTATAGAAATAATATATATAACAAGTTTAAGGTTTTTTTAAGTCATTAAGTCCTTTATCTAATTTATTGGTTTTTTATTTAATTTTTTGCTTAACTAATTTATTTTATATTTTGAAAGAGAGACGATATTTATTTATTTTGGTATGAGTAGGTTGATCAGAATTAATTTTCTCTTTTTGATTCTTGCAAATAAGTGACCCGAAGTCTTCTATGCCTACTTGATGAAGTGTTGATTGCTTTGGCTATTTAGTTTTGAGAAGTATTCTTCAGAAATAAAGTTTCAAAATATATATAGCCACATATTTTTCTGGACCACAAGGAAAAATAATCCGAAATACATTAATATTCTGTTCCCCAACTCCCGACTCCCAACTCCCAACCTCCATCATTTATAATACCAACAGCCAGTTAGTTGTGATAATGAAACGGCTTAAATAACACAACTACTCCTATAAGAGAATTTCTCACACACTAAATAAACTCAATTACTCAATTAGTTGTGATACTGAACTAAACTCAATTACTTTATGTGGTGGACTGGCTAGAAGACTTGGAGTAAGTTGAAAGAATCAAAAATTCAAAATAGAAAAATCTACACCATGTTCATGTAGGGCAGCCTGATCACTTCATCAATTTGAAGAATCAAAAATACAAACTTCTCAACCAATTCAAATTCGTTAACCAAAAATTAACCTCATCACTTCATCAATTTGAAGGCAATGGAGGCGGGAGCGAACGGGGTTGGAGTAAAAAAGAGTATAGTTTAGAACTTTAGATAAATACACCTATTTCATTTTAACTTGTATTTTATTTAATTTGTAAAATTTTAACATTTAAATTTTTTTATTAATTTTTAAAGGGGTAAAATACAAAGTCGACCACTGAACTCGAAATTGACTGGGCTTGAAGTTGACTTGGGGTCATTTGAAAGAATACAAAGTTGCACCATCACCATGCATGTAGAAAAATCAAACACGAATCAGCAACCAAACAGTATGTGTTTCGCATGTGAACCCCACTTTTTTGATATGTTCGCATGTGAGCTCTATTTCTATAATTTCTGTGTACGTTTCTCATTGCCTTGTTGAAATTTTTCATTGCCTCAGCAACCAATCAGTATTTATTCTCGTATGATCCACCATGGAATTTGATAATTTTAAAAAAATTAACATAATTTATTAATATTCAAAAATACTAAATTTATAAATATATTAATAAATTTCCATTCATTAGAAAACACTAGAAAAAACAAAAAGAGAAGAAAATAGAAAAAGAACATACTATATATAGGATAAATTAACTATTTAGACCATGAACTATTAATTAGTTGTAGCGAGACAATAAGAAGATAATTATTTGTAACAAATACTATAGTGTCCTTAAATGTAAGATTTTTGTTAATAATTGTGTAATAATTTAACTGTAATTTTATCTAGCTCATTATATATTAGAATTAAGATAAATGAGTTTTTCAATTGAGGATATATAATTACTTTGGTCTATATACTGGGAATTATTTTTATTGAAAATAATATAATAAAATCATTATGAGTTTTAATTTACAAAATCATTATTTAAATTTAATGATTTTTGTAAATTAATTTTAAAAAATAAAAGAATACTTTAATTTTGAAATAGAGTGTTAAGGATAAAATGTATATTGATATCAGGTAGGAGTATTATTTTATTCAAAACAATATTACAGATGGTGCTTTAAGGTCTTAAAAATTTTAATCTCTTGAGCAATTCTTTGTCAATATTAAAAATAGAGTTTTAGAGATATCAATTCTTTTTATTATACATTTACCATTCATTCATTTTCATTTACCACTAATCTAATACATGATTTACCATTAATCTCTAATACATTCATTCATTCATTCTCCAAAGACAGAAACATCGATCATGGCATGGGGATGGGGTACAAGATCTGGCTGGACCACAAGGAAAACATCAAACATGAGTAGCACGCACGCCAATCATTTTTAAATAAATACCCCATTTCCTAACGCTACAAAATCACTCATCCCTTCCCTTCATCAATTAATTTCCCTTCATAATTAATACTTACTCGTAAGCAATGAATCACCGCCCTTTTTTCCAACTCTTTTTCCTACTCGCCATTCTACTCCTTTCTTCTTCCAAACAAATACAGCTAGAAGATGAAGCGGCTGCTCTTTTGACATGGAAAGCCAGCCTCCATCACAAACGGACCCAATCGTTGTCCTCGTGGGTTGGAAGCAGCAGCCCTTGCAATAATTGGACTGGGATTGGTTGCGACGAAGCTGGAACTCATGTATCCCGTATAGACCTTACAAGTTACGGTTTAAAAGGTACGCTCCACCATCTTAATTTCTCATCCTTTCCGCAACTCATAAGCCTTGCCCTTTCCGACAACTCACTCTATGGGACTATTCCCCACGAGATAGGGTTGCTCACAAACCTTAGACTCTGCGACATGTATGATAACCAACTCAGTGGCTCCATTCCGCAAGAAATTGGAATGCTCATCTCTCTTGAGGAATTGTCTTTGCGTACCAACAATCTCACGGGATCAATACCGTCTACCATAGGGAGCTTGGGCAACCTAACCATTCTCTATCTCTATCAAAATTTACTCGTAGGCTCTATCCCGAAAGAGATAGGGAAGCTAAGGTCTCTCACTGAACTTGACTTGTCGGAAAATAACCTCACTGGGACCATTCCCCCCGAGATAGGGTTGCTCACAAACCTTAGAATCTGCTACATGTTTTCGAACCAACTCAGTGGTTCCATTCCGCAAGAAATTGGACTGCTCAGCTCTCTTGAGGAATTGTCTTTGTATGCCAACAATCTCACGGGATCAATACCGTCTACCATAGGGAGCTTGGGCAACCTAACCATTCTCTATCTCTATCAAAATTTACTCGTAGGCTCTATCCCGAAAGAGATAGGGAAGCTAAGGTCTCTCACTGAACTTGAATTGTCGGAAAATAACCTCATTGGGACCATTCCCCCCGAGATAGGGTTGCTCACAAACCTTAGATTCTGCAACATGTTTTCGAACCAACTCGGTGGTTCCATTCCACAAGAAATTGGAATGCTCAGCTCTCTTGAGGAATTGCATTTGTCTGCCAACAATCTCACGGGAACAATACCGTCTACCATAGGGAGCTTGGGCAACCTAACCATTCTCTATCTCTATCAAAATTTACTCGTAGGCTCTATCCCGAAAGAGATAGGGAAGCTAAGATCTCTCACTAAACTTTCCTTGTCAACAAATCACCTCACGGAGACCATTCCCCACGAGATAGGGTTGTTAACAAACCTTAGACTCTGCTACATGTATTCGAACCAACTCAGTGGCTCCATTCCGCGAGAAATTGGAAAGCTCAACTCTCTTGAGAAATTGGATTTGTCTGCCAACAATCTCACGGGATCAATACCCTCTACCATAGGGAGCTTGGGCAACCTAACCATTCTCTATCTCTATCAAAATTTACTCGTAGGCTCTATCCCGAAAGAGATAGGGAAGCTAAGGTCTCTCACTGAACTTGACTTGTCGGAAAATCACCTCACTGGGACCATTCCCCGCGAGATAGGGTTGCTCACAAACCTTAGAATCTGCAGCATGTTTTCGAACCAACTCAGTGGCTCCATTCCGCAAGAAATTGGAATGCTCAGCTCTCTTGAGGAATTGGCTTTGTATGCCAACAATCTCACGGGATCAATACCGTCTACCATAGGGAACTTAGGCAACCTAACCATTCTCTATCTCTATCAAAATTTACTCGTAGGCTCTATCCCGAAAGAGATAGGGAAGCTAAGGTCTCTCACTGAACTTGACTTGCCGGAAAATCACCTCACTGGGACCATTCCCCGCGAGATAGGGTTGCTCACAAACCTTAAAATCTGCAGCATGTTTTCGAACCAACTCAGTGGTTCCATTCCGCAAGAAATTGGAATGCTCAGCTCTCTTGAGGAATTGCATTTGTCTGCCAACAATCTCACGGGATCAATACCGTCTACCATAGGGAGCTTGGGCAACCTAACCATTCTTTATCTCTATCAAAATTTACTCGTAGGCTCTATCCCAAAAGAGATAGGGAAGCTAAGGTCTCTCACTAAACTTTCCTTGTCAACAAATCACCTCACTGAGACCATTCCCCACGAGATAGGGTTGCTCACAAACCTTAGACTCTGCTACATGTATTCGAACCAACTCAGTGGCTCCATTCCGCGAGAAATTGGAAAGCTCAACTCTCTTGAGAAATTGGATTTGTCTGCCAATAATCTCACGGGATCAATACCATCTACCATAGGGAGCTTGGGCAACCTAACCATTCTCTATCTCTATCAAAATTTACTCGTAGGCTCTATCCCGAAAGAGATAGGGAAGCTAAGGTCTCTCACTGAACTTGGCTTGCAGCAAAATCACCTCACTGGGACCATTCCCCACGAGATAGGGTTGCTCACATACCTTAGAATCTGCTACATGTTTGAGAACCAACTTAGTGGCTCCATTCCGCAAGAAATTGGAATGTTCATCTCTCTTGAGGAATTGCATTTGTTTGACAACTATCTCACGTGGTCAATACCTTCAAGTTTGGGGAAGTTGAAATCCCTTGTTGACCTAAGATTATTCAATAATCACCTCACTGGTTCCATTCCTCCAGAAATGAATAATCTTACATATCTAAAAGTATTTGAAATAGGTCAAAACATGTTCACTGGTCATCTACCACAAGATATATGCCGTGGTGGATTACTTGAATGGTTTAGTGCATATAATAATTTTTTCACAGGTCCTATCCCAATAAGCTTGAAGAACTGTACAAGCTTATACAAACTTAGTCTTCAAGTTAACCAATTTACAGGAAATATATCAGAAGATTTTGGCATATACCCAAAGTTGGACTATATTGATTTGAGTAATAACAGGTTTTACGGTGATTTGTCACTAAAGTGGGGTCTCTGTAAGAATCTCAAAACCTTAAAGATAGCCAAAAATAATCTCACTGGAAGGATACCACCTGAGTTTGGCAAAGTAAGTCAGTTGGTTCGACTTGATCTCTCATCAAATCATATAGCAGGCGAAATTCCCAAAAGTTTTGGAAATATAAAGTCATTATTTGACCTTAAGCTACAAGACAATAATCTTTCTGGCTATATTCCTCCTGAGATTGGCTTGTTGCCAAACTTATGGAATCTTAGCTTTGCAAAGAATAATTTGAGCGGTCCAATTCCAAAACAATTGGGCAATTGCATGAATCTTCAGAGCTTGAATTTGAGCATGAATAGTTTTCAGAAGGGTATTCCGTATGAACTAGGTAACTTGAAAAATCTAGAAAATATGGACCTTAGTCAGAACTTGTTGACGGGTGTGCTACCACGGCAAATTGGAGAGCTAGGGAAACTAGAATATTTGAATCTTTCACATAATGAGATCTCTGGTTCTATTGAATCGACTTTCCATGGAATGTTGAGTTTGACATCTATTGATATATCCTATAATCAGTTTCAGGGGCCTCTTCCCAACATCAAAGCTTTTCAAGAAGCTCCTTTATCTTCACTGGAACATAATAAAGGCTTGTGTGGAAATGTTCCTGGTTTGACGCCTTGTCCCAATGGAGCCAATGTTAGAAAGAGAAAAAATATACGTGTAGTGCTCTCTGTCACACTTCCTCTTTTGAGCGCTCTGTTTCTTTTGTTGATATTTGGTGGCATGTATTTTTATTTTCATATGGTGCCGAAGAGCAAAACAGATGATCGAAGAGATGTTCAAAATGTAAATTTGTTCACAATATGGAGTTATGATGGGAAGATGGTGTATGAAAACATCATTGAGGCCACAGAAAATTTCAATTCCACGTACATCATTGGCGAGGGAGGTTACGGTGTGGTGTACAAAGCTGAGCTGCCAAGTGGTCAAGTTGTTGCTGTGAAAAAGTTTTTTTCATCACAAGATGGGGACCTAAGGAATCTAAAAAGTTTTACGAGTGAGATTCGTGTATTAACAGAAATCCGGCATCGTAATATCGTGAAGCTCTACGGTTTCTGTTCGCATAAACTGCACTCATTCTTGGTTTACGAGTTCCATGAAGGGGGAAGCCTGGGTAAAATATTGAGCAACAATGAAGAAGCAATGCAATTTGATTGGAAAAATAGGCTCAAAGTTGTTAGAGGTGTGGCAAATGGTTTATCATACATGCACCATGAGTGCTCGCCTCCGATAGTTCACCGAGACATATCGAGCAAGAATATATTGTTAGATATTGATTATGAGGCTCACATATCTGATTTTGGTACTACGAAGCTTTTAAAGTCAGACTCATCTAACTGGAGTTCATTTGCTGGGACTTTAGGCTATGCGGCTCCAGGTACATTTCTTTGTAGTTTTATGCCGTATTTGTATACTAGAATAATAATGCATTATTTATTGTTAGAAAATTTAAGAAATAAGGAACTGGAATTTTTCACTCAAGTTTTTGATAATAGATATGATGCAACTTATTTTATAAAGAAACCACAAGGAATGCATATTAATCATTTTAAATAATAGAAATAGTTAATGACAAACCCACAACTTCCTTTCTCATAGATGTTTTTTACATGGTGAGTTTATGTATTACAGAATTAGCATACACAATGGAAGTAAACGAGAAAAGCGACGTCTACAGCTTTGGAGTGTTGTTACTAGAAGTGATTATGGGGAGGCATCCGAGTGATGACATCTCATATCTTTCATCATCATCTGCTTCTGGTGTACTATTGGCAGACTTGCTAGACCGACGCCTCTTATCCCCTACCAATGAAGTGGCAGAGGAAATGGTTTTTGTTGCGAGGCTCGCATTTGCTTGTTTACATCAAAGTCCAGAATGTAGGCCTAACATGAAACAAGTTTCTACGCAACTAACAAAGAAAAAGCCTCCGCTTCAAGATTCACTGCACATGGTTACAGTTGGCCAACTATTTGATCCCCAAGCTCAAAAATCCTTATGACTTCTACGCCCTGACTTGATAGTATGTTCTATATATCCAAACTTCAAATTTTCCACTCACACACACATACATTTTATATATAGGAAAGGATAATATCTTAATTAGTCATCAAATATAATTGTTTTTAACGTTTAGTTCCCTATTTACTTTTTATTAGTATTTTGTTATCGAACATTATTATTTCTGCAATCTCAATCCAACAACACAAAAATTAGAGCAATTAAAATGAATTAAACTTGAAAAATAAGTGTACTTTGAGGATTAAACATGAAAACAACTATAATTTGAGAACTAAACATGAAAACTAGCTATAGTTTAGTGATTAACAACGGGTGGAAGACAAAATACGCAAAAAAAAGTAAATAAAAAGTAAAAAATAAAATAATAGTTAGGAGACTAAACATGAAAAACAACTACAGTTTGGGAATTAAAGAAAGGATTATCCCCTAAACAAATGGAGATTTAAATAATTCCATTATGCTACCACGTCATAATACTTGTTGATATTAATTTCTTTTAGAGGTATAAACTTTTTCTGTTTCCCCTCTTTTCCTTTTCCTTCTTTTCTCAAGTTGAAAACATAGCTCTAAGAGATATCATCATATCACGCATGCTGTATTTTCAAATAAAATTGCTACTGCAACTCCAAAATGGTTGTTTACCAGAGAGATAATAGAAATTGTGTTTTAACTGACACACATAAAGCATGCTAAATTTCCACACCAAATCAGTGCATCTTCATCTATTTAGAAAGTAAGTTCTCCACAGAAACATAACATATACTCTAGCTACCTTGATGAACATATAGAATGGCTTTTCCGCATCCCTCTCCACAACTAAATATACTTTTCTTGTAATTCTCTCTTACCTTGCACCACCCACCTTTTCACAGAACCCTAGATCAGGTCCCACCATCACCCAATGCGGGACAAGCCTACTATCTTTAGCCTCGTGTGCACCATTTGTTCAGGGTAGAGTGCCCTCTCCCGCACAAACGTGTTGCGATAACTAAAACAAATTTACACCCAGCAAGCTGGTTGTCTTTGCCTCTTGCTGAATGACTCTACTTTGAGTTCTTTCCCTATCAATCACACACTTGCTCTACAGCTCCCACTTCTATGCCATCTCCAAGTTGACATCTCGATTTGTTCAGGTTCACACTTCCTCAACATACACACACACACACACACACACATATATATATATATAGTGTACAGTATCATAGTTTCACATTTTCCTCTAAAATCTATTTTGTACATTTTTTAGATGCTAAACAAATATGCTAAATGCAATAATATATTATTGATATTGTGTTTTGTGAAGGGGCTCCTTTGCCTCCTACCTCACCTGCTTCTCAGATTTCCTTTGGTACCAAAATCAATTCTACTGTTGCCGATAAGCTGACTTGCTCAGACCTCATAAGATGCGTCATTTAACCGTCTTTTGTTACCCTTGGACGTGCTTATAATGTGTGTATACATATACAGGAATGTCCAAACATGACCTTATTTTCTGGAATATTAGATTGTAATTTAATATTTTTTAAAAGTCTAGTTAAGAAGATTAATTTCTGTTTTCTAAATCAAATTTCTTGACATGCTCTTTTGCTTGTGATTTCAGCTTCCCCAATGGTTATGGTGATGCCCAGATCAAGCATTATGGGACTTGGCTTTCACAAAAATGCATCTATGAATTTTAAGACACGGATTCACTTGTGGGTGGTGGTAGCTTTGTCTATGCTGATAAACATTATATGTTGAGTTCTGAGTTCTGAGTTCTAAGTTTCAAACTAATTAAAGTTTTCTAAGAAATCATAATATAGTGTTCTATTGTTACTTATGACAAGTCTGTATTTTATTTCTATTGAAATCAATTACACCTTGAATAAATTTATTATTAACGGATTGCTTATTAAATTTTATTTATTAAATATATTGAAGTTTTATTGGTTTAGGCAATAATTTAATTTTTTATCAAAAAAACAAGGTATTGTCAAAAAGCAATTTTTTGACAAATAATATAGTACTTAATTTCCTAAATAGAAGGATCAGTAATCAGATTGCTTTGATTTCAGACCTTTAACTATTTGAAGAGGAAACTCGATACTCAAAAATAGCAACTTGCTCTCTTCAATCAAAAGGGAAGTAAAAATTGTTGCTTATACTATGAACAAGATTAACTTCCGTAAGTTAATTATACACAGAAGATATCATAAGCTTAGTTACTAAATTCTTAAGGTTAAAACATTTTTTTCCAGTATTTAACTATAATTCAAATCACAAAGTAGCTATATGAACAATATGAAACACATTTCCACAGTCATAAGACTATCAATTCTGCAGTTTACTCGTACATCATTTCTATAACCAATCTAACAATACAGTAAACCAAAAAGAAATTACAGCATATAACATTACCTTATAAATTGAGGTCAATTCTTTGTGGTTGGATTGTTTCTTTGCCTAAACTTTGTAACATTCCAAGGTATAACATCCATGGATTCACTTGGAACAGCTATTCCAAACTAGGTGCCTCTTCAGTTGGGTTAGACTCGAAGACATCCGAATTAGATTCCTCATGTTCTTCTAATAGCTCTTGTGATTGAATTGAAATTTTATTAGAAGAAAAGAGAGCATGAAAGTAGCAACAATAGTGCAACTGTAATATATATATATATATATATATATAGAAAAAGGATCAGGTCCGGACCTCCCGGACGGGAGAAAATCCGGACCCAATTTTTTTTTTTTTTTTTGTAGAACAACTAAAAAAAAAATTATGGAACTGAAATTTTTCCATAATACAGTGTTTTGGGTGTGTTTTTAATACCCACACCAACCAATGTATGTACAGTCTGCCCAGACTGTACAGAAATGTTTTGGTATAGGCATCCAAATCATGCCCAAAACACTGTATTATGTAAAAATTCCAATTCCATAAAAAAAAAATTTTTTAGTTGTTTAAAAAAAACAAAAAAAAAGTCCGGATTCTAACAAAATCCGGGAGTCCGGACCTGATCCGGACTCATATATATATATATATATATAGTCCATTTCAAGGGCATGCCCTTTATTTTACAAGTCCATGAAAGTGTTGATTCCTGGGACACAAGTCCAAGTTAAAGTTTTCATAATATTTCAAAAAATCCTTAATGACATCAAAGCTAATAGATCAACTGAACACTCTCCTCAAACATGCGTATGTGGTATTATACTCATTTCATTTGAGAGTTAAAAATGAAGTTTGAAATTCTTCTTAAGAAAGTTGACTGTAGATAGTAGACTCTAAACCTGGGCTGGGGGGAGTTTTCTGCTTATGTTTATAAATAATGAAATGATATATAATTTCTTACAGAAAGGGAATACTAAGGAAGATCTATTTATTAGTAATTAGGATTTTATGTTTTTCTAAAGTCGAGTGTCATCTTTGGATAGCATCAGACAATCAATGCTGATGCTATATGCCTTTTGTGCACTTACTGTAATATTCAAACTGAGCAGCATTTCCCAGGAGATGAAAATTCCCCAACCTAACAAGTCCATGAAAGTGTTGATTCCTGGGACACTTGGTAGGGTGAACTATTAACGCCTAACATGATTACATAAAATTGAATGTGTCCTTGCTCATGAATGAAGTCATGGTTCCTAATGGTCAATAGTTGCCAAACTTTTCTTCTCTCTCTTAGCGGTTCTCTTACTGGAAATAGTTCGAGCACTCTACATTCTAGAGAGACTAAATTTGTTTTTTTCTTAAAAAAAAACTCTTTTCAATGCATTCTTATTACATTAATCAGCCTATTTCAGTTACAAATCAGGGTATAATTCTCCACCAAACCATTGGATATTATCATGTTCAAACATTTAACAGAACAAGAACATATGTAATCAAAACAAATTAAGTACTAATAACATAATCCTCAATACAAATATATTGAACCTTGTAATTATGATTGTGAAACACTTACTAAAATCCCATTTTGGAACATCAAACCATAAGCTCATTAAACAAATTCATATTAAATCATTAATTAAACAAGAAATCTAAGAGAGAAATATCGCGAAAAGGATACCAAAAGCCCACAAATACTGAATGAAGAAGCCAAAAGTATCCCATTCTAGCCCTTCCTAAAAATCCTTTTCAGTCCCAGGAAGGTCAGGCAAGATATACCCATCAAAATTCTCAACACCCCAGAATCAACGATCCCTAATCCACCACTACCATTGGGGCTTCCAATCTCAGCTGTTCGTTCATCCCCTTCTTCTTTTGTTGAAGTTGAGCTCCTCTTGTTCTTGCTGTTTCTTTACAACTTACTAAGGTTTCTGTTAACTGCAATTCTCTTCTACATTTACTTTCCACGCCCCGACAAGACAAAGGTTTTTGATTAGATATGCCTTGGAAACGATGGATCGATATTTGTATGTTATTATTATTTAATCAATAAAAGTAATAATAATATCTACCACTGTTTTTTCTTGTCTTTATATATATATATATATATATATATATATATATATATATATATATATATATATACGGTCCGGATCAAGTGCATACTCCTTATCTTACTCACCCGTGTTTACCCCCCTTTAGCGACGGACCCGGCGACGGTTTGGTCATACAACTGTCGTCTATACTTTAGCGACGCTATATGTTGTCCGTCGCTAAAAGTATAGACGACGGTTGTATGACTGAAACCGTCGCCGAGTCCGTCGCTAAAGGGGAGTAAGCACGGGTGAGTAAGATAAGGGGTATGCACTTGATCCTTGTTCATACTTAACCGGTCCGGATCAAGTGCATACCCCTTATCTTACTCACCCGTGCTCACCCCCCCTTTAGGCGACGGTTTCGGTCATACAACCGTCGTCTATACTTTTAGCGACGGACAACATATAGCGTCGCTAAAAATATAGACGACGGTTGTATGACCGAAACCGTCGCCTAAAGGGGGGTGAGCACGGGTAAGTAAGATAAGGGGTATGTACTTGATCCTTGCTCGGTTAAGTATATATCAGATTATATATTGACATGCATGTTACATCTACTTTCCATACTAATGCATCCCCATCCCTGTTAATCCTGCACACACCCGCAACAGCAATGCCAATATTCTTGCTTTTGATCCCTGCCTTTCCCCAAATTATCGAATTTTGCATTTTTGCCGTGTCTCTGAGAATCAAAGAGAGGTGGATGTTACCGAGTGGCCTTTGGCCCAGTGGTATATATATATGACCCAACCCATGTTTACCATGAGGTTGGGGGTTCGAGTTGTGAGTGTGTGTGTGATCAAACTAGCAAAAAATAAAAGACGGATGTTTTCTCTTCAGAGAGGGAAGTGGGTTACCTGTTTCATACCTGTAGTGCCTTGAACATAATAAGATGGCTAGGCTAGGCTAGGCTAGGCGGCCTGTTTACTTAAATGGGATTCACCCTTGTCTAGAGTGATATTTACCTGAACATAAGATGATACATATATATGTAAGCTAGCTAATGGTAATTACTTTAACATGGGATGGTGATACTTTGGCATTTCTTAAGGTGCCTGTCTATGTCTATGTCTAGGTATTGGGTTCACTTAACAAATTGAGGATTTTCTTAATTACGAGAATTGGAATTGGAATGGTAGGGCGAACAATTAGTATTAGAGAAGGATGCTCAGCATCATAGCCAGTGTGCCTATTTATTTTAGGGGGTAAAATAAATTCAGCTTAACAAATCGAGTATTAATTCATTTCTTTTCTTTATTGGACGGAGTTTGTGTTTCAATGAATAATTCAATCACGTTTACCTTCTATTTTCATCTTAATTTCTCCTCTTGAATACAATACATACAGCAGGATTAAGGCTGATAATACTGTTGGTATTACAGGAGTTTGTGATCTTCAAATGGTTTATTAATAATATATTTCTTATCAATTCCACAATTAAGCAACCACATAACTCGTGAACAATTCATATAACAGATCCTCTAATTCAATTCACATTTGTGATCTTCAAATGGTTATTTAGGGGTTTTGGGACTTTGGATAACCAAATGCTGCTATTTTTTTAAATAAAGACTTAACACACTGGGGTTTGGTTTCCCTGTGCTATAGACAAGACTGTGTTTATTAAGTTCAGTTCTTGAAAGAGTTTTGTAAGAAAATAGTTTCGTAAATGCAAACTCTTTTTTTGTGGGTTTAATGTTAATTTTACTTTCTTTTTTCCCCCTCTTTTGGGGAATTTCTAAGAGTGGATAAAAAGTAGAGATTGTAAATGAAGCTACTCCTTTTGAATTGGTTGAGTCATTTCAAATGGCTGGTAATGCTTGTGAGTTGTGAAGTGGAGGTCCTGTTTGAACCAAGTTTATTTCATTTTAAAGTTAGTCACACTGTTCCTCTCTAAATTAGTAATTTTGGTGGTTTCTAGTTAAGGAGGACTTGAGTCCACCAAAAAATTTGTAGGTTTCATTAAGAGCACTTAATTTTCAAGTGTTCAACTAGTTGTGTTTTGGTTCTAAATTTTCTAGTTACTTCATTTTTTTTTCTTTTCTAAATTTAAGTTTTTTTTCTTAGATATGATCTATTTACAGGTCTCGTCATGGGAATGAGTAAGAAAGAATTAATTGAAGCTTTGACTTGTTTAGTTGTTAATGATATTAAAATGGATCATATTCTAGCACAAGTGAATGAACGTACAGCTATTCCATTTTTTTAATACTAGTTTTTTTGATAACGATGATAACAATGAAGAAGAGATTATAAGAAATAGAGAGTTGGATATTCAAAAGTGGCAGGAAGAAGATAAAGAATGGTTACTAATGTTAAAAATGGTTGGTCTTGGAATTTTAATGTACTATGAGAGTTTTATTTGTAAGGAACTATGTTGGAATTCTTCAAGAACAAGATACATGTTGATAATGGAGATACTAAATGGTCATGAAGCACGATGTTATCAAGATTTTCGTTTAGATAAAAATACCTTTTTAAAATTGTGTAGTGATCTTAGAAATCATTATGGATTGAAACCCACATGACATCGTTGTGGAATAACAAGTAGGCATATTCTTGATGACTTTAGCACATGGGGTTGGAAATAGATTGATACGAGAAACTTTTCAACATTTGGGAGATGCTATCAGTAACCATTTTCATATGGTGTTAAATGCAATTTTACAACTTTCTACAAACATTATTAGACCGAATGTCAATTATAATAATGGAGCACAATATCATACGTCTCAGAATGACCGATATCTTTCATTTTTTGAGGTATAAATGTTTCTTTTTCTCTAAATAAAGTGTATATTAATTATACATGTATGAAAGTTTTCTTTTCCATACGTTATTAGAATTGTGTTAGAGCAATTGATGGTACACACATAAAAGCTCGACTTCCAAAAGGTCAAGAAGTTCCATACATTGGGAGAAAAGGCATTCCTACACAAAACGTAATGGCAGTATGTGACATGTGTTTTACATTTGCCAGTGTCACATACTCGTTTCAGTTTGCCAGTGTAAGTGAAATGGCATTTAAGAAGTGTTTTTCCTTCAGCAGCGTAATAAAACAACTGCTCATTTTCTGCAACTGCTCATGAGGTATCAGTATCTTGTATGATGGCTTACGATAAGGGTGGTGCTCTGGCTGCTTTTCAGTCTCCAGATTGGCCTCAGTGGGTCCATTCCACTGATGGCCTTTAAAATCAAACTAGGAACTGCCAGTTTTCCACACTAAAAGGGCATAGAGAATATCAAGAGGATTGTGTTACATGCAATTTGGAGGGTTTTGGACCACAGATGATGATATGCTACAACGTTGAAACCACAAGTCACTTGTTAATTGCATTTTACCCTACTAGTTAGATCATCTCCCTGTCTATGGGTAACTTGGTGTCAAGTGTTATTCTTGAAGGAACTAAACATATGATGAATATGCTTTTCACTATGTTATTTCTTCTAATTTTGTTTAGATCATGTCCCTGTCTATAGGTAACTTGGTGTCAAGTGTTATTTTTGTTTTATTTGAAGTGTGTTCAGGCAAAGATGGGCCAATCTTACGTTATTTGAAACCCAATAATATCTCCGAACTAAGATAAGAACGGAGACCAAATTCACGGTTTGTAACAACTGGGCTTCAACATTATGTATGAGCTATTAGTTTTGACAGAATATAATCCTCTCTGATAATGGAACTTATAATAACTGGCTTCTCACAAGTTTCAGAGACGTGGGTTTTAATAGCTAAGTAGTTAAAACTACTTCTTCCCCTTTTTTCTCCAACTCCCAATCTTAGTAGCCTTTAAAAACAAACGTTTACCGACTTGGTCAATGGACAAATTGGCTAATAAATCAAATGAGGCGTACCCTCCGTGGGCTGGGCGGGCCATCTATCTAACAAAATATAATTGATTTTAAATTTTCAATTCAACTAATAAATAATCTAGGCCGTTTATGTAATACAGGAGGCACGAGACACAACTAGTTTGATAATGTTATATCAATACAACAACCAAACTTTACAATGTTTTTTAAAATTCATATTTTTTAATTCATAAAAATAAATAAATAAGTTTTATTTTATTTATTTATTTTGATTTTGTTTTGTCTTTGCCTTTTCTTGTTCATCTACCATAGCATGGTCCATTAATCTTACTACTAGCCTACTTACTAGGTTGCAACAAAATCATTTTAACAAATAATTTTCCGTACAACTTTTTATCCTCAATATTTTTAACAAATTTAAATTTAAAAAACATTCACCTTTCTTTTTTTCAAATTTACAATCTGCAAAACGTTTCAATAACGGCTAAAACGGCCGGAGATTCAAAACGTTTTCCGATACAAAATTTGTACCTAGATGGATTTTCTATAGGGCAGATAGCGACTCGGGCCGCCACGAATATTCGGCAGCCTCCGAATAATCAAATAACCCACCCAGCGTTACAAAATCACCGTTATCTTCGCCAATTCCGAATCCGAACGAGTCGTAACTCGGTAACTCGTCTACAAACGCAAAGTTTTCAACTGCGCCAGGTGGATTCGTATCCAAATTGGAAATTTTCTTCTCCGGTTGCTCGTTCGAGGGCGAAATTGCCGGCGGTAGGCCAAGTTCATCGTCGGAGGCGCCCAATAGGTAATCGAGATCGACGGAGTCGGTCATCGGATCAGGATTTAAGATCTCTACTTCGAAGCTTTTGATCACCGAGTCAAGATCTTGAATCTCTGGGTCACTATCCGGGTCATCGAGGATATTTAAGATGTCTTCTGTGATTTTTATTGTCTCAGGCGAGTTCATTTCCGGAATCTCCGAGACAACCCGGTCTGACTCGGATGTGTCGGAATTTGAGTCCACTCGGTCTGACTCGGACGTTACGGTAATTGAGTCAACTGTGTCCGATTCAGATGAATCGATAACAGAGTTAACCGGATCGAATTCTGAAGTTACGGAGGGCGAGTCAACTCGAGAACGTTTTGACTCGGACGAAACTGAGTAGTCATCGCGTCCGCGCTTCTTGCCGATATTGCAGTCCTCCATTACAAATGAGGTGCAAATTTAGAAAGAGAATTGCTATTATAGGGGTGTGTTTGGAAACAGGGATATGTGAGGGAAAATAAAGTTAATTTTATTAATAGACAGGAAATGGAAAAAGGCAGATTCTATCGGCTGTTGAGTGGGAAATAGAGGAAAATGTTGATTTTGTTGGTTGGAGAGAGAAGAAAGGGTGTGTTTGGGTGTGGATTTATAATTCTCCTAGAAGAAGAAATATATATATTTATAGAGGGAGGAAATGGATAGAATTTATATTTCCAAGAGAAATGAAATCTAGAGAGAGAAAGTTGAGGAGATTGGTTATGGGAATGATATTATGGGCACAAGTATTTATATAGTGGGGAAAAGATATAACCCCTAGTTTTCGTAGAAAATTGAAAATTCTAGGGAAAAAAGAGGGGTCATAAAATAATTAAATTATTTTTATGGGAGGAAAGAGAAAATAAAGAAAAGTGTTTGGTGAGAGGGAGGGAGAGTGTGGGGTAAAGATAAATATATATAGTTGTGGGCTGTGGGGGGAAGAAATGATGAGAGAGAAAGTTGTGGGGTAAGGGTAAGATTTTGCCATGTTTGTGCAAGGGAGGGGGAGGGGGAGGGGGAGGGGGAGGGGGAGGTTGACAGGCGCGTGTTTGGCGGATATTTAAGAGAATTTAAAGTCCTCCTTCCCATCACGTTTCACGGACAACTTCCCCTTGTTTTTCATTTTCTTTATTTGGCTTGGATTTTTTTCCTCTTTTTCCTGCCTGTCGCTTCTTTTCTTTCTTTCCCATCCATTTTATTAGCTGTATTTGAATTGGAGTTTGAAATCCGACTCCGGCCCCACTTTCCCTTGCCCAAGCTTAGTTGTTTTCCCTTTAGCTGGCTGGCTTAGCTCGGCTCGTTCGGCTTATTATATTACGTTTTAAATAATTTTATTTTTTTAAAATTATTTGACGTTTTATATAATTTAAGAGAATTAATCACAATCTTTTTAAAATTATTCTTCGTGAGAAAATGTTATAAATAAGCGAGAGTATCAGATAAATATATGGTAAAGAATATTATAGACAATTCATATTATATTTAATGTTATATAATTATTTTTTAAATTTTTATGCATAACTCTAAAACGTCATAATATTATGAATATATTATGCGAACGGAGGAAGTAATATTTAATATTAATATTTTATTAATAAAGTGTGAAACTTTAATTCTTATTATATATAATTATAAATTTATATTGATATGACTTTATATGGATGTTTATTAATTTAAGGGTTTGCCGGAATTTAGCATTATATATACATATACGGTTAGGATCAAGAGCATTCTCTTTAAATAGCATTCCGCCTTAAATAGTATTTTTTTATCAAAACGACGTAGTTTTGGAAGGACGCGGTGGTATTTTTGTAAATACGCGGTGGCATTGTATTTATAAAAATACCATCGCGTCCCTCCAAAATTACGACATTTTGATAAAAGAATACTATTTAAAATGGAATACTATTTAAAGAGAATGCTCTTGATCCTTATCGTATGAGAGTTTTTGTTGTCCAAATCATATAAAGTATGCGACTCAACTTAAAAGGCAATATTTTAAAGGAGAGAGAAAGGATAATTATTTTTGTGTGTGTTTTTCTTTTTTTTCTTTTATTTTTTGGTACCCAAAAAATAAATTAAGCTCGACTTCAATACTAAATCGATTGGGAGTGGCTAATAGTTGATTGGGATGGCCAAGAGTTGTCTTCTGCAATATCCATAGGTTATGCTTGTTTAGGATGATTATAATTTTGAAATTATAATTATAATTTCAAGATTTTTTAAGTTATTTTATAATTCTTAAACTAATAGTCTTACGTCTAAATTTAAAAATAAATAAAATATTTGTGATTAATAAATAAAATATTTGTGATTAAACTAATAGTCTTACGTCTGAATGGGTCCTTCTTACATGTGAGAGACTCGTGTAAAATTATCATTATAACATGTGGAAATATCAGTTTCCTAATTACAATAATACTTTACATCGTTTTATTTTTATTTTTTTATAACTATCTTTTGTCATAATAATATTACTCATTAATTTTAGGAAGTTAATATTTTCACACGTTAAAATAATATTTTTACATGAGTCTCTCTCGTATGGAGTTGGAATTCACTCATTACTCACGTAAGAAAAATCATGTAAAAATATCAATTTTATATATATAAATATCAATTCCCTAATTTTATAGTTAAGCAGGAGTTTAAAAAAGTTGTAAACTCAATTCACACAAATATAATCGAATTATACTTTTATTCGAGTTTATCACTTGCTAAAGTTACCTTGTGCTTTATAATAAAGTCAAGTGTGTTTTAGATTCTTCTTAGTTCATCCCTCCTACTCCCCCATATTCCTCCATAATATTCCTATTCGTTTTAAAATTAAAAATATAATTTAATTTTAAAATTTAAATAACGGCATATTAAATTTAAAAATTGGTATGATTTATAAAAAATTAAAATAAAATAAATTTTGTGATTAATAATTTTTGTTATATATTATACAATTATAGTAATTGTATTAACTAAAATTAAATAAATTCACATCAATTTGAAGTTTAATATGTCATCGTTTGACCTCAAAAGTCAAATTATATCTCTAATTTTGGAACGAAAGAAATAGTGTAAGACCCCAACTTTTTATAAATAAAGATAAATTTTCTATAAATATTATTTTTAAATATGAAGGTATGAATTTGAAATAATATTATAGTTGTGGGTAGTATTTATAAATTTTACAAAGTAGGCAAGTTGTCTTATAATTATTCGATTGGTCGGGGAATATTCGTTTTAGCAGAGAATATTCGTGCAACGGCGCAATCATTGGTAGACCCCACAACGAAATTATTGTCGGATTGAAAAAATGACAAAATTATTTTTTTATAAAATAACGGCGGAAGTTACCGTTGATACTGTTGAACTACCCGATAGTAAAAATACAGTAATACGCGTGGTTGCATAGTAGCACACGGTATTGGTTATTGATGCTTACGTGATAAGTCACTCAGTTATACTGCATTATTGCTACAGTAATTGCTGCATCATATCTCTCATATTATTGATTCGATTATTGTCACAGTATCATCTGCATTATTTGTTATATTGTTAAATCAATAATTGAGGTCTGGAGAGTATTTGGGACACTTTTTGTGTCGGAGTTACTATTCACGAGTTACTATGCACGAGTTACTATTCACGAGTTACTATTCACCCAGTTACTATTCACTCTATTATTGTGCATTTGGGTATTTGGGTATAATATTATTTCATGAGAAGATGTGCTAATTTTTCAAACTGTTGGTTGAATGAATTAATATGGACCGCTGGTGGAAAGTTATAATAGTGAATCAATATGGGTCGCTGGTTTAAAGTTTTAATAGTAAATCAGTATGAACCGTTGTTTTAAGTTTTAATAGTAAATCGATCTGGATCGTTCGTTTAAAAGTAAATCGATCTTAACCGTTCATAAATAAGTTACTATTCATTCCATTCTTCTATAAATAGAAGTTAATTCATTCGTTATTTTCTTACGAATTTACTGAACTTTAGAGAGAGAAAATTATAGAGAGAAAGAAGAAACTCTGCTACTTCACCACTTCTATTTTTAGTTTCTTTTACGGTAAGGGGTGTTATTCTTTCTTCTTGAAGAGAACTTCTGTTATTCCATTCTTTATTATTCTGTTGGAATAACCTGTAAAAGTGGCATACCCTATACATAACCTGTATACGTGGCATACCTTATACTTGGTGAAATCCTTATGTTATTCCATTCTTTATTATTCTGTTAGAATAACCTGTAAAAGTGGCATATCCTATACATAACATGTATACGTGGCATACCCTATACTTGGTAAAATCCTTATGCTATTCCATTCTTTATTATTCTGTTGGAATAACCTGTAAAAGTGGCATACCCTATATATAACATGTATACGTGGCATACCCTGTACTTGGTGAAATCCTTATATTATTCCGTCATTTATATTCTGTCGGAATATCCTGTCGGTGTGAATTTCACCTGACCTGGTTCCAATATTTATATTTTCTGTCATTTAATATTCTGTCGGAATATCCTGTCGGTGTGAATTTCACCTGACCTAGTTCCAATATTTATTATTCCGCATTTTATATTCTGTCGGAATATCCTGTCGGTGTGAATTTCACCTGACCTGGTTCCATTACTTATTATTTCGTATTTATTATTCTGTTGGAATAATCTGTCTATGTGAAGTACCGCATACATGGTGATTTCTGTTGTTATTACATTCTTTATTATTCTGTTGAAATAACATGTCTATGCGAAGTACCGCGTGCATGGTGATTTTTGTTGTTATTATATTCTTTATTATACTCAGTTGGTTTAAAGTTTTGACTTCTATACTCCATGAAATTAGTAGAATATCCTTGATATTTGCGCTTCATCCAGTATCGTTTCATGAAAATATTCTTCTGATCATTCTTGAATTTTACACCACAAAATAATATCTTGTTGACAATTTAGACATTATTAGTTCCTACACAAATTAATTCTTGAAGTTGTTTTATTGAATTCTTATATCATTATCATCATACTCATGTTTATATTATGTTGAAAGTCATCTGTGGCCTGTAGTGCATGGATGAACTTGATATGATTATGACCAAGGATTATTCGGTATAATCATGACCGTAATGTTACAAATAATGTGGTAAAAGTCATCATTGGCCGTAGTGCATTGATGGACAGTTGTTGGCATGATCATGACCATTGATGAATACACAAATATCCTTGGCCCGTAGTGCATGAAATTTGTGGTCGTGACCCTAATGAATATCTTTGGCCGTAGTGCAGGGATGATGTGGATTATTTATTAAGCTGAGTCTCAGCGATAAAAGTGATGAAAAACTTTTTAAATCGTAAAAGATAGTAGATTTTATTCTCTACTTGACTCTTTTAATGGATTGTTTGTTCCGCTGCAGTTAAACTTGATGGCTATTGTATTTTATCAGTTTAACATTGTTGGAGACTAATGATAATTTATTCTGCATTATCTTAGTCATAATATTTCTTGCTGGGCTAGTTGAGCTCACCCTTTCTTTCACTGTTCTCTTCAGGAAATGAGAACGTAGCGGGGACGAGTCGGGGAACGGAGTGATAGTCCAGATGATAGCATTAGTAGTTCTCACTATTCTGTTAGATAGTATGACAATAAATGTATTGAAGACTTATTTGTGTTTGAATACTGTCTAGATGACAATATTCGAGTTAAAACTCACAGTATGTATTTTGTCGTATCTTACACGACTGTTGTATAATTAAGTTGTATTTGAATTTTGTACCATGTATTTGGTGACTCAAGATGAATGATGTATACCTAATTTTGGGGGCGTCACAAATAGTATATAAGGCTCTAATAAATATAAAAATATATACTCCTTCTTAAAAGGATAATTTAAAGTATAATTATTTTAGTGCTCAAAAGGATGAGGTAAGATACATACAATAAAGGATAAATATGTTATTTAGTAGAGTCTGTTGGTTTAAAAAATATATAAAAAGACTCCAGACTTTATGTAATCTCGTAGAATCATTAAAATCATATTTAAAAAAATATTATTCTATTTTCTCCACCACTTTATTTTTGTGTAAAAAAAAATACTTAGTTGATACTTTTAAGTCGATCAAAGTATTATTTTTTATCATTATAATTTTTGGAAGTGGTTAGTATGAAATTTATTTTAGGGTAAATTAGTCAATTGGTCAATAAAATTCTGACACACAGACAAAATTCTATATATATCAATATTCTATTAGTCAATTAACTAACTTATCAAAAAAATAAACTTATATTAATCGAATCCCAATTTTTTATCATGTCATCATTTTTAAAGTAATTACTTACTCCTCCTTCCCTTTCACAATCATAGAGTGTCGGGTGTTATTTGTCCAACATATGAGACTCATTCCTACTTAGAATTCTATAGAATATTATAATATTTTTATGTTTATTATCACAACTTTATGATATTTATTTTTTTTACTAATGATTATGTTCTTCGTTTCACATCTTAAATGTGAGTAATTTCTATGGTAATAAAAAATAAATAAATAAAATAATATGTACATTGTTTGAGACTTATAGTTAATCAAGCGTGTAAATGAACCGAGTCGAGTCGAGTATTGAGTTGTTTAGATTTGATTCACAAAATTTATTGCGTATAAAATAAGATTTGATTGAGACTCGTTTAGCTATCGAATCGAGCACGATCTCAAATCGAACCCGAGTAGTTTGAACTTTTCTAACGAATATGATCCGTATATTAATAAAAAATTATAATTTAAATAGGTTCAAACAATTTATTAAACTTTAAAATTTATTTATATTTAAATTATTTATATTTTAAATCAAATTTTTAATTAAATCGAGTCCGAATCGAGTAAGAATTACAACTTATCTATCTAATAAAATACAAATAATTTTGAATTTCCTGCTCACTCAATAAATCATCTTGGCCGTCCAAAGTTTGAGATAAATTTCACCGTCCATACATCTATCTAATAAAATACATCTATCTATCTAATCTATCTAGTAATGATTTTGAATTTTCCGCTCACTTAATAAATCATCTGAACCATTCTAAATTTGAAATAAATCTCACTATCCATACAATGTCGGAGGCACGGGACCCAGCTAGTAGTTTAATATTGTGTCCAGATGTGGACTTATCAACATGAAGGGTCCACCTCAGCGAGGTTGCTTGCGGTATCATCAATAATTTGACTCCTTCCTCACTACCCACTCAAATTAGAGGACGACAACATTATCACTTCATATTTTTATACACACATGTTGTACGTTCAAATAATTAAACTCTCTTTTTCTTTTTCTTTTTCTTTTTTCTTTTTTCTTTTTCTCTTTTTTTGGTGCAATGAAATAATTTAACTCCCGACTTTTTAAAAAAGAGTTTTATTTGGATATTTTGGAATTAAAATAATAATTTTTAATTACTAATTTTTAGTTCTGATTAAATATGATTCATCTAAAAAATTTAAAACATTCAGACTAGTATTGTACACGATAAATATAATAGTATTCACATGTGTTTTTAATTATTTTTTTAAATAATTAAAAATATTACAACTTTAGGTGAAAACATATCATGTAAAAATATTAAAAAATACATATAAAAATAGTGTTCCACTTAATTACGTGTCTTTTCATCATTTTTAAAAATATTATATAGATATTTTATTTTTTAATTACTAAATATTACGTCATTTTGTCAAATTTAAACGTGACAAAGCACATGTATTTTTTTAAAATAAGATATTTTTAGAAAAAAACAATTTTTTAAATATATTTAAAGTTTTAGATATTTTAAAATATATGATTGGGACCCGACTTTTATCCTTTAAATAAACACAAGAATAAATTAGAAAAAGAAATTGCTATAAATTAGCTTCAATGAATATCTAAAACTATGAAATAAAATAAACAATATAAACAAAAAATAATAATCTTATTTTGATAATTTAATTATATATAACACTAATATTTTGAGTTTGTTCGGTGTTCAGCTACCGGCGTTTGCATAATTTAGAGCGTTTAAATTTTCAAACACACCACACTAATTTTAATGTGTTGCGTTTGTGACATAAATATTATTTTTAAAAATTAAATAAATTATATTTAAAATAAATTATTATGAGACGAATAAAATTTTTAAATGTATTTGAATTTTTAAATACTATAAATACTAAATAATAATTTATACTTATTTTGAGTAAAATTTTAGCGGGAAAAAATATGTCTTATGACACGAGTTAATTACTTTGGTCTAAAATATGCCTAATCTAAATCTAGGTGTTTTGTTCATACATTAGCTACGTTCCGTGACTCCAGCGCTGTATAAATAATGAGATTTATCTTAAATTTTAAACAGTCCAGATGATTTATTGAGTGAACGATAAATTTAAAATCATTTGTATTTTATTAGATAAATAGAGAGATGTATTTTATTAGATAGATGTATGGACGGTGAGATTTATCCCAAACTTTGGACGACCAAGATGATTTATTGAGTGAGCGAGAAATTCAAAATCATTTGTATTTTATTAGATAGATTTATTAGATAGATGTATGGACGGTGGGATTTATCCTAAACTTTGGACGACCAAGATGATTTATTGAGTGAGCGGGAAATTCAAAATTATTTGTATTTTATTAGATAGATTTATATTTTATTAGATAAATAGAGAGATGTATTTTATTAGATAGATGTATGGACGGTGGAATTTATCCCAAACTTTGGACGACCAAGATGATTTATTGAGTGAACGGAAAATTCAAAATAATTTGTATATTATTAGATAGATATTATATTAGATAGATTAGACACCGGCCCACTTTTCCCGAGACCGGGTAATTCGGTAAACCCGGTTCAATGTTCTGAAACTTCTGGACGGGCTGACACGTGTACGTGTGGTGTGCTGTACGTGCAGGAGTTATTTAACTTGACAACTTGGGTTAAGTGATGTCACGTGCTTTCTGTCGTTGGGTTCGCGACGATCCCGCCCGATGTGATTAATGATTATATCTACTGTACAGCTTTTTGGATTTTTATTTTTATTTTTATTTTTGCTTTGACTGGAAATACAGGAATACCCTTGGAAGTACTAGAAATATAAAGAAAAGCCTGGGTGTTGCTTGGTTACGTCAATTATTATTTCCTTATTGTTCTTGTTCGGGATTGGGATTTGGTAGTTCCAGTTGAGAATTGGTCCATAATTGATTAATTTAACTAGTACTAAATTTAATGAGACTGAAATATGAGCCTAGTCAAGTTGACTTTCATCACTTCTTTTGTGTTTTTGAATTTGATCCATAAGAACCTCAAGCTTGGATTAAATTTGACTTTAAACTCCAAAAATCTTAAGCTATTTTGAAATATCTAAGATTAATTCAGAGTCAAATGTCTAAAATTATCTAGATTATTGAAAAGTATTTCGAGGGCACTAGATTTTACTAGTAAGGATATATAGGATTTAAAAGAAGTGGTTAGTATAAAGTTTATTTTTTGGATAAATTGTTTAATTGATCAATAGAATTCTGATGCACGGACGAGACTCTATGTGTGTTGATATTTTATTGGTCAATTGGTCAACTTATCAAAAAATAAACTTCATACTAACCGGATCCGATTTAAAGGGATACAGAATTAACACGTAGGTCCGAAGGTGATCTCTATCTGCATGTCAATATTTTATTCATCAATTGACCAACTTATAATGAAGTTAACTTCAAGGTAACCGGATCCGAATTATAAGGGTGATTTTGGATCTGGGTACCACTCTTGGTAAGTTAGTCTATTGACCAATACAATGCTGACATATAAAGAGAAATCGCCTTCTGACTTATGTATCGACAATGTATTGATTAATTAATCAAAATTAATTTTATACTAACGACTCTTAAAGATTTTGATATTTGTTTGAATATGAATTTTAGTTGGATGAAATTGATTAATCTTTGTTGCAAAAGCTTCCAAAAATTCCACAACTACCATAAAACTTCGACTATTATATATGTAATTGTTATTACTTTATGGTTACAACGAACTTACGTGGTGCTAAAACTGCAATCAATTTTTTAAATAAAGAGAATTAAATTACTTTTTTTATCCCTCTTTGTATATAATCTTTCTTTTATTTTAAAATATAGAATTACTATGATTTTTATTAAAATATATTTTGTACTTTAAAACTTAGATGGTACGTTGTAGAAGTTTGTATCTTAATATTTAAAAAAATATCTAATTACACCTTGTAATTATTGTTTTTTTCTAAACGTAATGTATTTTTAACTTTATATAACATAAATATGAAAATTATAAATTATTTTAAAAAGTACGATAAATTTTATCATATTTAAAAATTAAATAAATTATATTAATTTTAAATTTAAAATATCTTATACAGTATTTATTTAAAAAATTGAACTTAATATTTAATTCTGAAGAATATAAAAATAAATGAAGATATAGCTAAAATTATAACACATTAATATCTTGATATGTTAAAATAATATATATTATATATTATCATAGTAGATATTTAATTGATATTTGATAGATTCCTCTAGAGAATGTTAGCGAAAGAAGAAGCGTGTAACGCTTGCATACACACGTTAGATGGCCCTTCACCACACCCGCCACCTCATGTGATAAGCCTTGTTTGGTTCCACGCCTTTCAATAAAATTCAATAATACTAGGAGTATCATAAAATGAAATTGGGATTTGGGATGTCAAACATTTCTTTTTAATATGTGGTCCTAAATCATATGTCAATCCTATATGGGCGAGGATTTTTTTAGAAAATTGATATTTTTACGTATTAAAAATAATAATATTTTTATATAAATTTATTTCATATAGAGGTGAGATTTATTCATAGATTCGGTTATTATAAAATTAATTTGATCAGTGTCGGCCATGAGTTTTTAATGTCCTAAAGCGAAAATAAAAAAATTTGAGCTTATTTTATTGGGTAAATTTTTTGTGATCATTTTAAATTTAAACTGACGTGAACTGGTTTATTTTATTTGAGTATATATATACATAACACAAATACCTCTTGGGAGTCCTAAAAATTTGTCAATTTTAGTGGGCCTAAAACCCAGGGCCGGTGCTGAACTTGATAAGTTAGTCAATTGATCAATACAGTACTCACACGCAGAAAGATATCACCTCCCGATATGTGTATCGATACTGTATTGATTAATTGACTATAAAACTTGATATTCATATTATGATACCCAAAAAAATTACTTAAAAAATTAAAATAATTCTTATTTTTGGAGGAGAAGTACTTTCTTCAAAATAAAAATAAAAATTCAAAGAGTATTATATATATTCTCCATAAATCTTCTGAGCCTGAAATAAAAATATCAAAATTTTATAGGCTTAAATAAAATTTCAGGGTTGGTCGGGCCTACACCTGTCAAACGAGCTGGGCCAACCCAGGTTTTGGCGGGCCAAAAATATAAGCCCAAAACCCGCGGGTTCATGGGTGGGCTGAAGGTATTATATGCCTATTTTTGACATTTTTTGGCTTAAAATGAACGGGCCGGGTCGGGCCGACTTTCAACGGATCGGGGCAAAAGGCCCGAGTCTCTGTGTGCTAAAAAAATACGGCCCAAAGCCCGTTTTTAATGGGCGGCCCGGTCCGGTCCGCAGGCTTTAGACCCGTTTATCAGGTCTAGTCGGGCCTCCGTCAAATGTCCCGGGGCTTATTATTGATTATTATTCCATAGCTTAACATTAATGATAAAATTAAAAATTAAAATAATGATAAAATTAAAAATTAAAATAATGAGGGTAGATTTGCAAGATGGTCGATTATCTGTAAATACTTAGAAAAGTTTTAAGCTGACGCAATTGCACAATTATTTCTGTAATTCTATTCATCAAATTGATTAAGTTAATTAGCCACTTAAAGTGGGTGGAGTCTAATCATCTTTTTTCCCCTATTAGTCTTTAAAACTTTCAAACTTAAATTTGAGAAGGGTCTTTCTTTTTTCTTTTAAACTCGAGTTTCATTTTTGAATCAACTCTATTATACATGTAATTTGCATCTTTCAGAATCCACGATCTTTCCTGATCTCGTTGCAAGATTTTTTTAGGGATTGAAAAAAATTTCGCTATAGCTGGTTCGTTCTTAATTTGCTTCTTTCGTTCGCTGGAGAGAGCGGGGCAATGTTTTTTATGTTATATTGACAAAAAAAACCGATACTATAATTAGTTCTTTCTTAGTTCGTTCTATTCAGTTATATATATAAGAAGAGCAAGGATCAAGTGCATACCCTTATCTTACTCACCCGTGCTCACCCCTTTAGGCGACGGTTTCGGTCATACAACCGTCGTCTATATTTTTAGTGACGGACAACATATAGCGTCGCTAAAAGTATAGACGACGGTTGTGTGAACGAAACCGTCGCCTAAAGGGGGGTGAGCACGGGTGAGTAAGATAAGGGGTATGCACTTGATCCGGACCGATATATAAGAATATATCTATTTATATTATTAATAGATATGTTTATTAACTGCACCCGCATAATGTGTACTCTCCCCGTTCCTTAATATAGGTCGTTTTAGACATGTGCACAATAATTAAGAAAATGGTTGAAAAGCATTAACTATAGTATCAATTATCTATAATACCCTGAAAAATAGTAATTAATTCTCCTAGATAACTACAAACGATAAATAATTAAAAATATATAAAAAAATTTAAAACGACTTACATGTAGGAATGGATAGATTACTAACAACACTAATTAAGATATAAAAACACAAACAGTATAACCATGAAACACAACATAAATTTATGCCAAGTCATATCATGTTTGGACTGGCGTAATTCAATGCACATATTTGAATCCAGATACTAATAAAATTAATAATTCAAAAAAGGCCCGCGACGAAAAAAATTATTGTTATAATCAGTTCATTTTTAGTTTATTTTTTTCCGTTTGTTCTATTCAATTTGTTGGAGAGCCAAATATATATATATATATATATATATTTATATTATTAATAGATATGTTTATGCGGATTTATTTTCAATCATGGAGTATCATGTTGGAATTGGGATTTTCAATAATTAAATGCACATATTTGAATTCAGATACTAATAAAATTGATAATTGAGCAACAGTTTGGACTGGCGTAGACATAGTCTCATAGATGGCAACGGACCAGTTGACAACTATAATGTAGGCAACTGACATGCAAAAAAATAAAGTGTAAAATTAAACCCCTATTCATTTCAAATCATATTTAAATTTTGTGGCCGTGACAATTTTAAAATTAAAATTTATATAAACAATTCAAATTTAGTCAAACTAGATCATGAATACCAATATAAGATGAGAATAATGGTCTTACACAGTTATGTATATTTTATTTTGTGTACAGTTTATTAAAATTACGTTATTTTGACAGATTTATTTTTGATTTCTGATTTTGGAGGAGAGAAACTATTTTTTAAAAAAAATACAAATCTGTCAATACGCCGTAGTTTTGACAAACTATGCACAAATAAAACATACACAGCTGTGTATGACCATATTTTGCCCATATAAGATATAGTTTAGTTAGATAAAATGATAAAATATTAAAATAATTATTAATAAAATTCATTAAAATTAGTATATTATTAGTGAAGTTTGATCAAAATTTTAATTCAGACGTGAATGAAAAGTTAACTATAACGTAATCAGTCTGTTTCTGGTACATAATCTTTTATTTTATATATCCTGCTATATATCCTGCTCACCATCTTTAGCGACGGACCGGACGACGATTTGATCCATCGATATAGAACAAATAAACGGTTTATATGTTATGGCGACAGTTCGATACCTCGCTAAAAGTTAAGACGACGGTTCTCGACGGACCGAACCGTTGTTCTATTCGTTGTTAAAGATAATAAACAATTTATGTTAAATAAAATGGTATACGTTTGATCCTCTCCTATAACGTAATCTTGATTTCCAAGCATAATTCTAAATTCAACATAAGCAATCTATACACCTGATACATAAGGAGAGATGGTGTTGATTAATACAAACAATGGAGAAAAGAGCAAAAGCTTCAAGATAAATATATAGACAAAAAAAATATGTCAAACACGTTACAACATGAGGAAAAGTAGACCAGATAAATAGGCCTTGGAAAAATAAAGATAGGGAAAATATATATTTTTATATATTGGATTAGAATATCCTCTCCATTATATTTATTCTTCAATTTTTTATAATACATATTTAACAATATAAATATGACATTTAGCGACAAAATAAAATTCGCCACAAACACTTGTATCGTTAAAAATGTCACTAAATATAATGAAAGGGTTTCTTATTTATTAAAAGTCATGTACTAGTTCATAAAAAAGGATTAAGAGTTGCTCTATTACACATCTTTCAATTTTCTTCAATACACAATAATCATACAAATATTATATAATATTCAGAGATACAATAAAATTCGTTATTAATAATTAGTGACATAATAAAATTTTTTATAAATAAATAAAATAATGTTAACATTATTATTAAAAATAGTATTTATGTGTTTAAAGGTGTATTGTGTCAAAATTTTAGAATAAATATGATGGGGGGCATCTAATCCCATTAAAAAAAAAACAGTCGTGTACTTGAAATGAAAGTGCAAGTTAAGTTTGTAGAGATGCGTACGTTATTATCACTATAATTGACAAACGCGGGAGGGGCCGTCCATTTCGTGAAATACTCTATTTCTTCAAGGAAAAAGAGGTAATTTAATGCGTAATTTCTTTGAAGTTTCCAAGCGCCCATGAAAACTACTTTGAATAATATTCTCTCCGTTCTAAAATTAAAAATAATATTTATTTTTTGAGTTCAAACAATGATATATAAAATTAATTTTGTAATTAATAATTTTTATTATATACTATATAATTATAATAATTGTAGCAATTAAAACTAAAAAATTCACATCAATTTAAAATTTAATAGATAGCCGTTTAACCTCAATTGTATATCTAATTTTGTAATGAATAAAGTATAGAGTGTGACAACAAATTTATATCGAATATAAATACTAATGTATGTGGAGTTACGCGCAAGTCGCAATCCAATTTTGTTATATATTTCTCGATATATAAATCATTTCCCTAAAAATAATTAGGTTGCTTAAATCACTCAAGCTAAGTCGTATTAATTTCTTAAATCAAAATATAAATAAGAGATCTGCTATACGTTGCGAGAGTTTTTAAACGAATTATGATTGCAACGTATATGCATACATATGATAGGTAGAAATTAAGAAGGATCCCACTTTAATATATCTTATCGCATATACTTTCACGTTCGTTGTAATCTAACTTCGTTAAATATTTGTCGACATGTATATCATTTTTTATAAATAATTATTCTATATGCCTTTTATAGCTTCACATTGGGATCTTCATGTTGTGATTTGATCGTTATTCCATTGTAATTTAGACACATGTCAATATCCAATTGTTTGACTTTGAAATGTTGTCGGCTAGGACCACTTCATCGCACTTTGTCAGGTGCAGTAGTCGAATATTTTTGTCTTTAGCAGATATAACTATTAGACACAACTTATAGAATACCTTATCCTTATTGATAACTTTTGAAAGGATCATCCTTGGGATCTTCAGTCCTAAGTGTATGACATTGTCATAACCCGTTTGAAGAGATGAACTCTACGGTTCTGATTAATCGCAGAGAAAAATCTGATAATAGAGTGACTTGCTTGACTCTATGATCAATCTTCATGCTTTACGATTTCAAAATACTTCTTGGTCTTCAACTCTACGATCAGTTTTTAGACTTTACAAAAGCTACTGATTTTATAAATATATATTAAGTTCTCATTTCATCATCAAATCAAACATATGCATAAATTAAAATACTAACATGAGAATTGAAAAAAAAGATCTATATTAATTTATTCTATCTTATTATGTTAGTCTTAATCCAATTTTATCATGATAATTATCGACATATAAATCATTACTTTTTTAAAAAAATTAAAAATACTTAAGATGTACAAAAATTAGAAGTATATAATCTATGTCTAATCTACATATAACGGACTCATATCCCAACACATAACTACACAATTCATATAGGGTGGAAACTATTTCAATTCCCCCCCCCCCCCCACCCCCCACCCCCCAGATGGAATTAAGATTCTCTCCATATCAAATGAATTGAAAACTCTCTATTTTATGATCTAGATTTAAAATGTATTGAAATGATAATATTCAATTCTTATGAATCAAGTTTAGTATCAATTAAGTCAAAGTTAAGTTGCACATAGAGTTAAATTACTTGGGCTACATCTCGCGGTGGGCCATCTTTATCCCATCTATGGGCTGGATTCTACAGACCAATGTCTCAAAAACGGATAAACGGACAAATGACATGTCTCAAATACCAAACAAATGATCCGAATTTAAATAGTATTAATTTTAAGATCAATTATATATTCTATTACATTTTTTAAAATAATTACAACAATAGTGCACTCATAAAATATTTATACAATTAATACATTTTTCATATTATTTACAATATTAGTGCAATTATAATTCCTTAATTTAAGGAATTAGAATACAATTAAGATTCCTTAATTTAGGGGATTAATATTAATTTACTTATTAAATTATGTAATTAATATCTCTACATATTGCAGTTCTTCTGTCATCAACGTGTTCAACTCATCTTTTGGGTATTTCCCTCGCCGGCTCTATCGAAAACTCCATATTTCCCTCGTCGGCTCCGGTGCTAGTTTTGTCGTCTTCTTCGGCGGTCTCCATGCCTGAATCTTCTGGAGACGGGGGGTGTCGACGGTCGTCAGGCCGAACAAGTGTTTCGCCTACCAAAAGGCGGGTCGGGTTGATGGGATTCAATTGTAAATGCAAAATTACATTTTGTGGGACTCACAGGTACCCGAAGCAGCATGGGTGCGCCTTCGATTTCAAGGCGGCTGGGAGAGAGTCAATTACGAGGGAGAATCCTTTGGTCAAGGCGGAGAAACTGAGGAATAAGTATTAAAGTATTAAATCCGTAATAAAATCTTCACATCAAGGTAACCAATTCAGTTTTATTAAGTTACCAATTTATTTTGAATGTGATACAGTTGAGAGCCAAACCTTCATCAGTTGGTTGCTAAACTTTAAGACCAAGGTAACCAATTCACACTGCAGGTGTGGATGTGTTCGTATTTTCGGTTTGGAATAAGTTGGCCCAATTACGATCAAATAATCAAATTTCAATCGATGTTACTCAATGACTCAACGGCCAATGGCCGTAATGGCAGTTGAAATTTCTCTTGATTACCGTAACAAAATCTTCATATCAAGGTAACCATTTCAGTTTTATTAAGTTACCAACTGCACTGAAATTTCTCTTGATTACCCACAAAAACTAAAATGGTTACCTTTGTATAAATATTTGGATACCAACTGCACTAAAATTTATCTTTTTCTCCTTTTAATTTCTGGACTAAATCAACCTTCGTCACAATGGCAGCTATGGCCGTAATGGATGAGGAGATCGGCGTCCATGATGTTGAAGCGGCGGCGAAGGGAAGGAGGAAGATGACCGACGAAGGGGATGAGGAAGATGACGTTGCTAAACTTTAAAATTTTGAATTTTAATTATTATTTTTGAATTTGAATTTGTTGTTAGATCCAAGATATTTGAATTATTAATTATGGTAGTTATTTCTCCTTGATTTTAGGTTTCCTTATTATTATGAATTGAATCCTAATTGCATACTAATTCCCTAAAAAAAGTGTAAAAATAAATAAATAAAAAGTACAAATTGTATCTAACATAATAATTCGACTATAGCAAAATATATGAGAACTTCGACTACATCAAAATATATAAAACGTTCAACTACAATAAAATATATGAAAATACATTTATTGAAAGATACTTTTTCTAATATTTCTAGGACGGTCGACCCTCCCGCCCGTGCTCAGGAACGGCTCTGCTGATATAAATAAGATATCCCAATGGAAAGGAATCTAATTTGTATATATTTCACGCATTATGGAAACTCGACCCATATTGATTGTATTCATAATCTTTCGATAGGGGTCGAGTTCATATATCTGGTATGATAATGGAGCACATTCAGGCCCGTGAGGGGCTTGAGGTATCAATCCGTCCAATAAATTAAATATAAAATTAAGGGTCATTTACAATAATATACAACATTTAGAAAGTAATTACACTATTAGTGCACTCTTAAAATATTTACACAATCAATATACTTTTCATATTTATTTACAATATTAGTGCAATTAGGATTCCTTAATTTAGGGAATTAGTATAGGATTAGATTCATAATAATAAAGAAACTTAAAATCAAGGAAAAATAACTGCCATAATTAATAATTCAAATTCAAATATCTTAGATCTAATAACAAAAATAAATTCAAATTCAAAAATAATAATTCAAATATTCAAAGTTTGGCAACGTCATCTCCCCTTCGCTATATTCAAAGTTTGGCAACGTCATCTTCCTCCTCCCATTCGTCTGTGAGACCCAATTTCATGTCCACCTTCGCCGGTGAGACCCAATTTCATGTCCAAAAGAAAATAAGAACACTGAGAGTGATGTGTATTATAATGCTGATAACCAAACCTTTTTAAAAAAGGTAATCAAACTTTTATACCAAGATAATTAAACCTTTATACCAAGGTAACCAATCTACCTCTACACATATAGTATGAATTGGTTACCTTGGTCTGAAAATTTGATAACCAACTGCATGAAGGTTTGGCTACCAACTACATCACATTCAAAATAATTGGTAACTTAATAAAACTGAATTAGTTACCTTGGATACCCACTGCAATATGAAAAAACTGAAGGTGTGGAGATGAATCAATATATTTTCCATTAATTGTTATTCTGTATCAATATATTATCGTCGTGGATGGGGGTGTGGAGGACGTCGGAGAAGCGATTGATTATTTCGGCCGACCATCGGTGGGAGACGGAGCGTAGATGAGGAGGGTGGAGGAGGAGGAGGGCCGGGACATAATTAGTGGTGTTGTTCTGTTCTTGTGATTGCTATGTAGTTTTAGAGAGAGAAACTGAGACGGGTTTGCCTTGAGATTACTCACATTTCTGTGATTGATTGATCGGTACCAGCATAAGTATAACAACAATCATGTTATAAAAATTTATACAGTTGGTTGACTCATATATATATATATAAAGAATACGTTGAATGAAGAAAAATGGTGATGACTAATTAATGCAGTTGATTTAGTTGAGGAGAGAGAGAAGAGGAGAGAAAAAGCCATGTGGATAACTAATCCCCTAAATTAAAGAATCCTAATTGCATAGTAATTCCATAAATTAAGGAATCCTAATTACACTAATATTGTAAATAAATATGAAAATATATTAATTATGTAAATATTTTATGACTGTACTATTATTGTAATTATTTAAAAAAATGTAATAGAATATGTAATTCTTTTTAAAAGGAAAGCCTTTTCCACCCCCAACAAGTAGGTATCAAAAGAATTTGACAAGGCCAATTTAAGTCCACTGGGCTATAACTGAATCAAGATTCCCTGCTTTCTTAATCCGGCTGAGAATATTGTACAAGACACAGACTGTACAGTTCGTTAGGCCTAAACACCTTTCTTCAATAGCGGGTCGGGTCCCCCTAGTCCTCAATACCATTCCTATGACAAAACTGAATGGCTTTTATAATACCAAAACCGAATAAATACACAAATTTTATGATATGATTTAAATTTGATTTGCAAAAGTTTTTAGTTGAATTATAATAATTTCTACATATATGATACATGTAAGAATTAAAAATAATTGTACTTTAATTTATTCTATCTTATTGTATAGACATTTCTCTTTAATTTTTATTAGTTAAAATATTATTTGGCTATTACCTACGTCTTTAAAATAAGTGATCAGAAATTATAGTCTTGACATTACAATTACAATCTTGGGATTATAAACCTAGAAATTATAATTTTATGGATTATAATACCGGAATTATATAATTTCTGCAAACAAACATAGCCTTAAGTTTTAAAAAAATTTCAAAAGTTTTATTCAAATGCATTAAACACATGAAAACAAACAAGTCTATAATTTATCCAACACATAATTTAGTGGTGGGGGTGGGGGTGGGGGTGGGGGTTAGGGGTGAGCATTCGGTTATTAACCGAACCGAATAAGTATTTCGGTTATAACCGAAAACCGAACTTATACTGTTGTAGATATCCGAACAAGTAACCGAATTTTGTGATAACCGAATAACCGAATAACCGAAAAACCGAATAACCTATTCGGTTATTCGGTTAATAACCGAATTTAGAAGACTTAGCAAGTGCAGTGAATTGAACAGGTGAATATTCAACAGCAGCAACAAGCCAACAGCAGAACAATTCCTACATATTACAAAAGACAGCAGCAACTAGCCAACTACAGTCTACATATTACAAAATGAACTGTCATTCGACAGATAACAGCAACAAGCTAACAAGTCAACAACAGAAGTACAAAACAGTTCCTATAGTGAGACCATCAAAAGCTTCCTTCACACCGATCAACTTCCTTTGCTTTGCTTCTTGAGCTTGCAATACATCTTGCAATGTATTAATTAAGCTGCACATTATCTCTCTTCAGAATCATAAATCTGATCCTGTAAGCAAAATTATACTACATGAAATGTCAGGATTAAGGTGCAAGGGGTTGGTACATGAAAGCAAGACTACATGAAACAAATTGAAACACAAAATATACTACATGAAATGTCAGGACTCAGGATTAAGGTGTCAGTAAAATAAATCGCCCAATAAACAATCAACATGGAACACAAAATATACTACATGAAACAAATTGAAAGTCAAATTATCATTCTTATGCAACATTTCAATCTGATCTATAAGAACCCAGAATTTCATTGAAAGTCATACTATCATTCGTATGCAACAAACAATTCAATATCAGGAAAATAGAAAATTATTCTTCATTCGTAAAAAAAATTGAATAATAAAAACAACAAAATCAAGAATAATAAAAAAAAACCTTGAAATCTGGAAATTGAATAATAAAAACAACAAAATCAAGAATAATAAAAAAAACAAAATCTGGAAATTGAATAATAAAAACAACAAAATCAAGAATAATAAAAAAAACCAAAATAGAACATAGATTTGTTAGATCTAACCAAAAATAATTGATATAATTTCAATTCCATGTTTTAATTCACATAACTAAAACATGAATTGAAAAAATTAGTAGATCTTAGTAATTATTTTACCTGAGATTCTGAGAAGAGAAGTAAAGAGAGAGAGACTTGATGCAGAAACAAAAGAACCCGAAATCTGTCCGCCGAAGGCGATGAGGGTCGAGGGAGGCGATGTCGTGACTGCCGCCGGTCGAAGGGAGGCGATGAGGGTCGACTGTCGTGGGAGGTGAGGCGATGAGGGTCGACTGTCGTGGGAGGTGAGGCGATGAGGGTTTAAGATCAGAGATCTGGCCTCTGTCTCTGTGTAGTAGACTGTGTTTAGGATTTGGGAATTTGAGAGAATGAGATTGAGAGTAACACCTGCGAAGTCAATAAGTCATGTGTTCGGTGTAAGCATCAATAAGTAGAGTAAGATGTGTTCGGTTTTCGGTTAACCGAATAGCCTAAAAACAAAACCCGTATAAGCTAACCGAAACCCGTAATATAATTCGGATATAACCGAATTGTTACAAATAACCGAATTATTAAAAAAATTCGGTTAAATTATTTCGGTTCGGTTCGGTAATTCGGTTATATCCGTTTTTTGCTCACTCCTAGTGGGGGTGGGATTTGACCACAATTGAAAATGTGCATGATATTAAACCCTTTATTGTGAAATGCTCTTGTTAGTGGAACACTGGAACAAAACATTACTCCATCCAACCCTAATTATTTGACATTTTAGAGATGAACACAAAAATTAAGATAATAATTATAAAACATTAAATATAGTACTGAGGGGTAATGATTATAAAACATTAAAGAGAATTTTGTTGGAATAAGGAGAGAGAGTTTAAAGTATAAAAAAAGGCAAAGTAATGAGGGGTAATTTTGGAATAATTTTCATTAATTTTCCTAGATTTGAACAAACGTCAAATAATTAAGGACAAATGAAAAATTCTAAAACGTCAAATAATTAGGGACAGAGGGAGTACTAATTATTATCTTTGTTGTTTTTAAATTTTGAACGAACTTATATCAAATTGAGTTTTAAAATTTCGTGAATTAACTTTAAAAAATCAAAATGTATATTTAATTTTGGAATTGAGGCAGTATTAAACTCTTAAAATTCATATCTTATACTACCTTTGTTACTATATATGAATACTTTCTCTTCGTTTCTAGTCGAGCGACTTGACCTAATTCTTCTCACTAGTTCGACTTTAGAGAAAAATTGATATGTTGTATTTTTTATTTATAATTTCACAAATTTATTAATTGCTTTGAGATTTTATATAATTGCATGTAAATTTTTGTAATTAATAAAAATGAGACTATCATGCAACAATTTTAAGTATTGAAGTCTAGAAAAATGTTACTATAAATAATATTTAGGCATTCTTTAGTTTTGTAATTTATTATACTATATTTTTAATTTATTTTTTATAAAAATTTATTTATTTCAAATTTGACCCCACTAACCTAAGAGACTGAATCCTCCCCTGACCTCACTTACTATTTTAGTATTTATATTAATTTTTTTTTATAAAATTATTATTTTTTATTTGTAAAAATATCAATTTAGAATCCTTTAATACATGATTTTTGCTATGTAATATTTCTCTATAATCATTATAGAACTTCAAGTTTTCTCAACATTTAGAATGAACCATGAATTTTTGTAGTTCTAAGTATATATTATTCAAGAACTTTGCTAGTTCACAACTTTATAAAGTTTTGAACTATATAAATATAAAATCTCAACAATCTTTCATTATATATATAGAAATTAAACTAGAATATTTTTTTTCCTTCTTGATTGTAAGTTGAGAAGGAAATAACATAATTAGAAATTTTAAGTTTTTTTAAATAAATAGAAAAAAAATGAAGAAAGAAATAATTTTCTAAATTAAAAAATAAATAAATAATTTTCTAAATAATCTCAAGAATAATCGCAAGAATAAAACACCAAAACATGTCCACGAATTAAATATTAAAAAAATAAATATCACATGACAAGTAATATAAAACCATGCATAAACACCTACGTTAATCGCTGTTACTTTCGCCGTCAGGAATCGAGTTGAGATCCAAAACGCCGTTATCTCCACCTTTAACGTCGTCAACCGGCTCAGTCACCGTCGTCTTCACCGGCACCAAACTATCAGTTAGATTAATAGGTGTATCGCAGTTGATATTATTATTCTCGAAGTACTTGACGGCAACACGCATACGCCGGAGAATCGCGAAGAATTCCTCCACCTCTTCCTCCGTCGGCGAAGGGGTGGTGGCAGCCTTCTTTCTCCGCCGTCGGCCACCGCTCTCCACCGTGCCGATCTGTGCTTTCTTCCTCTTCTTCTCAGCCTCCATGAAGAATAATTCGCTGTTTCTCTCCCTGCTTTCTTTCTCTCTCTAGAAATGAATTGCCTGTTTGGAACGCATTATTAATATTACTATTGTTATTCTCTCTCTTTGTTTCTGTGTATTTTCGGAGGGTGGTGTTTTCCTAGTATCCAAGAACAGAGAGACATTTTCAACCGTTGGATGAAGTTGATGACGTCACGAGCCATCTGCTACATGACGTTTTGAGATGGCGCCATCAATGTCACTTCATGAGTCACGATCAAGGGGGCTGAAATCCCACGCGATTCCTTCCACTAAGCAATAATGCTTGACTATGGGCTTGTTTAATTAGACTTAAATATAAGAGTAAATTACATATAATAGTACATTTTTAGAAATAATTATAAAAATCATACATCTATAAAATAATTACAAAAATATTACACTTTTTTATTTTTATTTTCAATCTTAACATAATTAAAGGTCCTTAAATTAAGGGATTAATATGTAATGGCTGACATGACAATATTAGTATAATTAGGATTCCTTAATTTAGGGGATTAGTTTTGGTAGGTGCCATTTTCTCTCTCATCTCCTCTTATTCTGCCATTTTCTCTCTCATCTCCTCCTACTTTTATTTTTTATACGCCACTGCACTTCTATTCTTCTATTTTCATATTTAAAGACAAAAATTGAAGAGTGAAGAGAGAAGATGAAGACGTCATTGAAGAGAGAAGATGAAGACGTCATTTTGCCATTTTCTCTCTCATTTTCTTCTATTCTGCCATTTTTTCTTCAAAAGATGAAGACGCTATTTCTGCCATTTTTGTATAAAAGATGAAGACGCCATTTCTGCCATTTTCTTCTATTTCTTTCATTCTTCTAATTATTCTTCATATTTCTTTGTACTCTGTTTTTGTAAGTACTTCTATTTTACCTCTCTCTCTCGAGCACTAATTTTTAAGGTTTTCTCTTTAATTTCATTCATTTGGGGTTTATGATCTTAATTTTATGCAAAATGTGCGTTTAATTATGAATTTATGATCACTTTTTTTGTTAATTGGTGTTGATTGGTGTTTACTTTAGTATAAAAGTTTGGTTACTTTGGTATAAAAGTTTTGTTACCAAACTTTTATATCGAGGTAATCAAACTTTTATACTAAGGTAACCAAACTTTTATACCAAGGTAACCAATCCACCTCCACACCATCAGTTTTTTCATAGTGCAGTTGGTAACCAAACCTTCACACCAAGGTAACCAAACATTCATACCAAGGTAACCTTGGTATAAATATTTGGTTACCTCGGTATAAAAGTTTGATTACCTTAGTATAAAAGTTTGTTTACCTTAGTATAAAAGTTTGGTTACCTTGGTATAAAAGTTTGGTTACCTTAATATAAAAGTTTGGTTACCTCAGTATAAAAGTTTGGTTACCTTAGAAATTACCAAGGTTTGGTTACCTTGGTATAAAAGTTTGGATACCTTAGTATAAAAGTTTGATTACCTTGTTATAAAAGTTTGGTTACCATAACATTACTAATGATCTTCTCCTCTGCAGTATCTTGAGAATTTCTTTTTACTACCAGAAAATGGTTGCTCCCGCCACTATCGCCCCAGCCTCCACCTCCACCGTCTCTGTAACCACCACTTGAGCCACCACCGTCATCTCCGCCACCGCCACTACAGCCATTGTTACCTCCTTCATAGCCATCACCGACGCTTCTGAAGACACCATTACCACCTCCTCCGAAGCTGTCGCCTCCTCCAAAGCTTCCACCTCCTCTGAAAATTGCCTCTGCCACCTCCTCCAAAGTACAAAATTTGTGCAGTCTTTCCTATAATATTTGAATTTGAATTTGAATTTGAATTTGTTTTTGTGGTTAGATCCCAGATATTTGAATTTGAATGATTAGTTATGGCAGATATTTCTCCTTAATTTCAGATTTTCTTATTAATATGAATTGCGTTATTTTTGTAATTATGTTGTGTGTGTTTTATTTTTGTAATTACTTTCTAATTGTTGTATATTAGTGTTAAGGACCCTAAATATAAATTATTATCTTAAATTATGGGTTATATTTTATTTTGATAATATATTTTTTAATTTTGTCAATTAAATAATTTAATTATTATTATTTTTTTAATTTCATTCAATTGAGTCTGTCATGCTAAAAATTGTTGACGTAGATGTCCGAATGGAGTATAACTTAGATGATGTGGTTAATTTTTTTTTTATTACTAAATATTGATATATTTAAGGATAAAATCTTGTCAACACTTTCTATCAAACATTAAAATGGAAATGGTTAGGATGGAGTTTATTTTAAGGTAAGTTGTTTAATTGACTAATAGAATACTGACACGCAGACGAGGTTATATGCGTGTCAGTATTTTATTAGTCAATTAACCAACTTACCAAAAAAATAACTTCATGCTAACCGGATCTCATTAAAACTAAGCATCAAAAGTTTAATCATCATAATTGATCGAACAAAAATAGAAGAAAAAAAATCACTAAAATGGATTACAAATTAATCAGAGTATAACTAGAAACAAAAAACACAATACTGACAATTTTCTTCCGTATTGAAACTTTGGAAGATGACGACGGTGATAAAGGAGCATCTGTCACACGCCGGAGATGGCGTTGACAAGATAACTGTGACGCCCCCAAAATAGGTATACAACATCCATTTTGAGTAGCCAAAATAATGGTACATAAAGCAAACTACAACTTCAATAATACGAATGTCGTGTGAAATACGACAATACAAACTGTGAGTTTAAATACAAATATTGTCTTTTAGAGAATATCCACACGCAAATAAGTCCTCATTATAATTATTCAAACACTAATTTATAGAAATAGTGAGGACTGTTAAAACATCTTCCTAGAACCATCACTCCATACCCCGACTCGATCCTGCTATGTTCTCACCTCCTGAGAAGAAAAATGAAACACAAAGGAAAGGGTGAGCTCAACTAGCCCACTAAAGGATATTATGACTAAGATAATATACAACAAATTATCATTAGACTTCAACAGGGAAAAATCTGATAGAACACAATAGACAACAAGTTTTAGATCAACAACTGCAGCGGAAACAACAATTCATTAGAAAAGTTAAGTAGAGAATGAAATCTACCATCATCTATGAATTTAAAAGTCCATCATTAATATTTTATCCCTGTAACATCAATCAATATACATCTTGAATCAAATATTCATCTTTGCACTACGGGCCAAAGATATTCATTTGTATCACCAGTTGGTCATGTTCATCTCAACACTTGTTCATCTTTGCACTACGGCCAAAGATATTCATCAGGTAATCATTCATCTTTGCACTACAGGCCAAAGATATTCATCAAGTATCACCATTAAGGACTGAGGATGATGAAAAACATTTTAGAGAACGAATCCAGTGAGACAGAAGGACAAATATTAGGGATTCGTATTTCGGTTTATCCAAATTCAATAATACTCCATAATAACCATTTTTGAAGCAGAATTTAAAAATAAAGCTCAAAACATGGATACAATCAAAGATAGCAACCATAAAAGACATCTGAAAAAAAGAGAAAATTTCATTTTTCGGTGAATAGTGCCGTATTTATGAATAGTGACGTATACGTGAATAGTAACCTCGAAACAAAAAGGTAGAAATTCCACAAGAAAAATCACACTTCGTGAAAAATACTTGTGAATAGTGCTTGTATCGTGAATAGTGTCCGTATACGTGAATGTGCCTCTACTTGAATAGTTAACCCCGACACAAAAAGTTCTAAATTTGATTAAAAGTTCAGATACAATACATTCGGCATAATGAATATTTAAGAAATTATATCATATGATGAAGGAAATAACACCCTACCGGGTTCAAAGATACCGTACTTCGTAATGGAATACTAGAATATGTTTAAGGACTGCACCTGTAATCAACACTCAAAGTATTCAAATACTCACAAGAAGACCGCTCGATAATATAGACAGAGAGAGAAAACTTGTTTCTGGTGTGATTTTTATTCTAAACTTAGCCCTCTATTTATAGGAAAATGAAAACCCACCGAAGCAGACTTGACTTGCGACGTATGGCTTTACCTGGCTACGATTGCCACCCACCACATTTGAAAATTCAATTGAGCACATTTATCACCAACCAATTCATAATTTCCAAATATTTATCATTTAAACAATAATCAGAAACTTTAATAATTCTAGGAATATAGCCGCTTATCAGGAAAAATACGAATTTATGCCATTTCACCACGAAAATTGAATTCTACCACTTTAAGACGAAATTTTTTCCCAATTCCCAAACAAAAAATATCCGAAAATCCAACAAACGGATGATTTTAATACCTCAAATATACAAAATACTGATAAAAACACCTCAGCATTATTCTTTCATTTATAACACATAAATAAATAAATGCATCATTTATATCCACATCAAATAATATTCTTTATCATATAAATCAATAACTAATTATTCTCAACTAATATTACAGAATTCCCATTTTGACAACAGGCGGCGTTCACAGAACGAGGGGGCTTCCAATAAGGATTTCCTTATGGCGCGTAATTAGATACCAACTCTCCTTGACCTAGCAATTTTTAGACATTGCCAATAATGTTATCTAATAATATTATTAATAATATGAATTATTGATCTGATAATGGAAAATAATGTGCAGTGACAATTATTGAAATAATAATAATATAAACTAACAACGTAACAATTATTGAATCAATAAAATAAATATTAAACAGTAACCACTTGTAACAATTATTGAGTAGTGCCTTCTTACGTACGAATCAATAATTCAACAATACTGTGCAATACCGTGTACTACTGTGCAACCACGCGTATTACTGTATTTTAACCACTAGGTAATCCAATAGTGTTAACGGTAACAATTACGCAGTTATTATAGAAATCAAACTTTGTCATTTTCTTTTATCCAACCGTTTTTCCGTTATGGGGCCCACAAATGACTGCGCCGTCGTAAGTAGATTCCCGAGAAAAAGAATATTCCACGACCAAACGAATATTCCCCGGCAGAAATGAATATATTTATAACCACTTGCTTATTTTGCAAATTTTGCACATTTCAACCCATAACCAAACATTACATCAAATTAAACACCTATTATTTCAAAAAATAATTAGAGAAAAATTCAATATTATTTATATAAAATTGGGGTCTTACAACCTTTCCTCCTTATGAAATTTCGTTCTCGAAATTGACGTACATACCTGGTGTTTCGAACAGGTGAGGGTACCTTGCTTTCATTTCCGATTCCAACTCCCAGGTTATTTCCTCAATAACATGGTTCCTCCATAAAACCTTAACTTGTGGTATAATCTTGATGCGTAGGACATGCTCTTTCTTATCCAAGATCTTGATAGGTACCTCCTCGTACGTTAAATCTTCGACTATCTCGTCTGGTTCTAACGCAATAATATGATTCAGGTCGTTCACATATTTATGTAACATCGATACGTGAACAACGTTATGAACACGCGACATACTTAGCGTTAAGATGAATCTATAGGTCACAGTTCCTACTCGATCGAGGATTTTAAATAAATCGAAAGTTTGAGCTTTCTTCTCTTCATCGACTCTTACTTCTAGAATAACGCCTTCTTGCACTTTCTTCTTTATATTCATCAGCTCCGGTGTCAGCTTCCTTAACGGCTTAACCGTTATCGATTAATGTTGTTATACTAGGAATTATCATAACATGGTACCTAGAGTCATTAACCTATCTTTATCATTTGTAAATTATACAAAATGGGTCTTTATGTTATACACATCGTACTCGTACCGTATACGTTCTTATACTAAGACGTCAGCTACCAACATCGCTTTTCCAGGATGGTTGGTCAGAACATGCTATGCCAAAATGAGTGGCCTCTGAGCCTCTTGGAAAAATCTTCTCGAATTCCTAGCTATCCGAATTTGTATCTTTCGATGAAGCTAAGTTAAACGGGCGAAGTAGCGATTCGAGAAAATCCTTCCACCGATCTCCGATTAGTACAGCTAAGCCTAGAAAGATAGATATTTGATACTGGACTTAAGTTGCTCTCAACTGTGATCATATCCAAATCTTTGATAGCACGTCACAATGGCACCTAATCGTTTTACCACCACACACACATAGCGTCCCCTAGAAGCGTCTGGTTTTGGTGGCAAACATTCCATAAAGAAAGCACCATATAGTGGCGCGATACCACCTTGTACTTTTGGTTTTTAACTCCTGAAGTTCAAATAGGAGCCATTCGATATGAGATTTTAGAAATGGGTTTTTATGCCGGGTTCAAAGTCGATACAAAAATTCATTCACATCTCTGGAGTATAGCCAACAGTTCCGTCAGAAATACGTCAAGAGATTTACTAACAACGGAATAGCATTCAAATCTAACGTATTTTTGTTTAAATCCTTAATGGCTAAGAAAGCTTTGACATCCATTTTTCATAAACAATGGATTTATGGCTTGATATTAAAGTGTTTACTTCAATGGTTTTTGGTTTCTTGAATTCGTATAACAGCTGGTTAGGAATATGAAAACTACAACCTTATGAAAATAAGCATTTTGGCATAATGAGTGGTTAACCATTCATCCCTTAAAATCACATTAAAACAAAGTATCTTTAAAAAGATAAGATCAACATGTAATGTGATACTGCCAACTTGGATTAAGCAAGATTTATAAACCGTGGATGTAACGAAAGTTTCTCCTAACGGAGTCTCCACTGATAAATCAAAGTCTAATTTCTCCGGAGTCAAGTTTAAACGTTGAGCACAAGCAGGGGAGATAAAAGAATGGGTAGAACCGATATCTAATAAGGTATAGATTTCGCAAGAATTTATAATTAACTAACTCGTGATACCTTCGTTCGGGTTCCTCGTGTTTTGGGCAGTCACGACAAATGCTCTTCCAGATACTGTCGACTTTATTTTGTCCATATCCTCCATTGATGCCACCGTCACAGCTGGACTTAATTTCGCTACAGGAAAAAATTGAGCTATGTGACCGTCTTTTCCACAACTAAAACATACATTGGAAGGCTTTGAACAATTTAGAATTATATGTTCCTCCTCTCCGCATCTGTAGCATTTAATTGGTGGTCGTTCTCCTCCCCTAAAATTTGTTGCTGGTGCCGGTGCTGCCGCCGATGTCTTCCCGTCATCGTTAAATCCTCTCTTCTTGAAATTTTCACTTGACTCACCTCTCCTATTATTATAGCCACGATTACCACTAGAGTGGTTACCACTTTTGTCAGTATTTTTCCCTCTTCGCTAGTTATCATCACTCTGATAATTGCTGTCACCGGTATGACCCTGGTTGTGGTCCTTCGATTGAACATACTCACTATCTTGTTCTAATAATTGAACCCTATTGACAACATCTGAATATAAAGAAAATTTATGAGATATAAGGTATTGAAGAATCTCGTATTTTAGACCTCTCAGAAACATCCGCGTCATACGTTCCTCATTTTCTACCAAATGTGGTGCAAACCTGGATAACTCTGCGAACTTTGCCTCGTATTGAGGCACCGTCATGTTGTTCTGTTCTAGTCTAATAAACTCTACCTCCTTCATATGACGAATACTTTCAGGAAAGTACTTGTCATTGAACAGTTTCTGAAATCTTTCCCAAGACATATTGAGTGCGGCTGGCTGGGTACGCTTCACGGATTCCCACTAGTAATCTGCCTCTCCACTTAACAATAAAGGTGGTGCGAATGGAAACATTCTATTCCTCCGTTAATCCCAACTCGAATATAGTGGTATTTTATTTGACCCATGATTCTTGCCTAACGTATCGGCTTTCCCAGACTCTGGGTGGTCCCAACTCCTTGAACTGCTTGGCTGTGGACAAATCGCGCGTTACTAATCATTTCCACCATATTTTGTACACAGATCTCCCTCGTCTGATTTTGCATGAACGCAAAACTTCCTAAAACAGTCCCTCGTTTCATCGTTTTTACTCTGTAAGTGTTGTTTACATGAGGAATATTGTCATTTGTTCTGTTTGCCTTCTCCTGTTTGGTGATTAAAAGTGTTGTTCCACAGTCTCATCCACTCCATTGTTCACTTTTCTCCAGCTGTCATTCTTAAATACTGTCTAAATAATGGTTAACTAAACACATTAACATATACATAATATCCCTATATTAGACGACTAACAAATAAGCATAGATAGGGAAACTAGCGAAGGATTTACTCATCTCTCCCCTACTAGTTCTATTCTCCGATCTCCGCCAGAGACCATATCCCTAAGTTTTGATACCAACTGTGATGCCCCCAAAATAGGTATACAGCACCCATTCTGAGTCGCCAAATACATAGTACATAAAGCAAACTACAACTTTAATAATACGAATGTAATGTGAAATACGACAATACAAACTGTGAGTTTAAATACAAATATTGTCTTTTAGACAATATCTACACGCAAATAAGTCCTCATTATAAATTATTCAAAACACTAATTTATAGAAATAGTGAGGACTGCCTAAAAAATCTTCTAGAAACATCACTCCATACCCCGACTCGATCCTGCTATGTTCTCACCTCCTGAGAGAAAAATGGACAAAAGGAAAGGGTTAGCTCAACTAGCCCAGTAAAAGATATTGTGACTAAGATAATATACAATAAATTATCATTAGTCTTCAACAGGGAAAAATCTGATAGAACATAATAGACAACATATTTTAGATCAACAACTGCAACGGAAACAACAATTCATTAGAAGAGTTAAGTAGAGAATGAAATCTACTATCATCTATGAATTTAAAAGTCCATCATTAATATTTTATCCCTGTAACATCAATCAATATACATCTTGAATCAAATATTCATCTTTGCACTACGGGCCAAAGATATTCATTTGTATCATCAGTTGGTCATCATCTCAACACCTGTTCATCTTTGCACTACGACAAAAGATATTCATCAGGTAATCATTCATCTTTGCACTACGGCAAAAGATATTCATCAGGTAATCATTCATCTTTGCACTACAGGCCAAAGATATTCATCAAGTATCACCATTAAGGACTAAGGATGATGAAAAATATTTTAGAGAACGAATCCAGTGAGACGGAAGGACAAATATTAGGGATTCGTATTTCGGTTTATCCAAATTCAATAATACTTCATAATAACCAATTTTGAAGCAGAATTTAAAAATAAAGCTCAAAACATTGATACAATCAAAGATAGCAACCATAAAGACATCTGAAAAAAAAAGGAAAAAATTTTCAATTTTTTTCAAGAATAGTGTCGTATTTATGAATAGTACCGTATACGTGAATAGTTAATCCTACACAAAAAAAGGTAGAATTCATAAGGAAAAAATCATAATTCGGACATAATACTTGTGGAATAGTTGCGTATTCGTGAATAGTGTCGTTACGTGAATAGTGCCGTTATACTTGAATAGTACCCCGAAACAAAAAGTTCCAAATTTGATTAAAGTTCATGATAACTACGTCGGGCATAATGATATTGAAGGAAATAATTTCATATTGAAGAAAATAAAAAACCTCCCTTACCTCAAAAGAAATCATGACTCGGACTTGAATATGGATTAATGTTGAAGGAACTTTGCACGTTTAGCAACCTCAAAGTATTCAAAATACTACAAGAATAAGCTCGATAATCTAGAAGAGAGAAAGAGAGGAAAACTTTTTTTGGTGTGATTTTCAATTCTAACTTAGCCCTCTATTATAGAAAAAATGTCAGCACACCGAAGCAGGATTGACCTGCTAATGGGATTTACCTGTACTATGCACACCCACCCCATTTGAAAACTTCAATTGAAGCACATTTCTCAACAAACCCTTCTTAGAATTTTCAAAATATTTTATAATTTTAAACAAAATCAGAAAATTATATTCGTAGTAATTATAGCCGCTTACAAAAACTACGAATTTATTGTCTCATTTCACACGAAATTGATTCTCTTAAACTACAGAAGAACTTTTTTCTAAATTCCAAACAGAAAATATCTGAAATCCACAAAGGATGATTTTTTTTAATACCTCAAATCTGACAAAAACTCTGATAAAACAAACTTCAGCATTACTTCTTTCAATTTGAAACACATAAATAAAATACATGCATCATTTATCTCCACATCAAATAAATAATTCCTTATCATATAAATCAATAACTAATATTTCTCAAAATATTACAGAATCACAATTATGACCACAGGAAGTTCCCAGGAAAGAGGGGCTTTCCAATTAAGGATTTTCTCCTTACTGGCGCACAATTAATATCCTAAACCTCTCATTGACAAAGTTTCTAACCATTGCCCATAATGTTTCTAATAATATTTATTCAAATAATATAAAAGTATTGATCGATAATGGAAAATACTGTGGCGTGACAATGGGGTATTGAAACAATAAGTGATATAAACTAACAACGTAACAATTATTGAATCATAAAATTAATATATTGACAGTAACTCCTGTAACAATTATTGAGTAATGGCCTTCTACTTATGAATCAATAATTCAAGCAATACTGTGTCAATACATGTGCTACTAGCAACCACGCGTATACTGTAATTTTAACCACCATGTAATCCAATAGTGTTAACGGTAAACAATTACGCCGGTATTTATAAAAATCAAACTTTATCGTTTTCTTTCATCCAACCGTTTTCCGTTAGGGGCCCACAAATGATTGCGCCGTTGTACGAGATTCCCGAACGAAAGATATTCCTAACCAAACGAATATTCCCCAACAGAAATGAATATATTTATAACCACCTTACTTATTTGCAAATTTGCACATTTCACCCATAACCAAAACAGTATATCAAATTAACACCTTATTATTTCAAAATAATAATTGGAGAAAAATTCAATAGTTTTATAAAAAACTGGGTCTTACAATAACCCCCTGTATCTCACCGGGGAAGTCGAAGCTTGCCGGTGTATAATTTACTCACCTCCTCCTCTAGAAACCCACTCATGAGATCTCTTTGTCGATGCTAGAAAAAAAAACCAAAAGTAAAATAAAATAACAAATTTATTAAATCTATGCCTCTTTTCTTCTTCTTTTGTTTTTTTGACATTATCTTAATGTTTCTCACCAAGTTCAGTAAGTAACTCGCTCCGTGTCTCTAATTATTTGACGTTTTAGACAGTGGATAAAAGAATTAAGATAATGATGGAAAGTATTAATATAGTATTCAAATGGTCTATAATACTCTTAAATCTTTTGTTGGGATAAAGAAAATTTTGTTGGGATAAGGAGAGAGAAATAGTTTAAAGTATCAAAAATAGGCAAAGTAATGAGGGGTAATTTTGGAAAAATTGTCATTAATTCTCTTAGATTTGAACAAACGTCAAATGTGACGCCCCCAAAATTAGGTATTCATCACCCATCTTGAGACGCCAAATATATGGTACAAAATTCAAATACAACTGTCGTGTAAAATACGACAAAACATAATCTAAGAGTTTTAATACGTATATTGTCATCTAGACAGTATACAAACTCAAAGGAGTCCTCATTATATTTATTGTCACACTATTTAATAGAATAGTGAGGACTACTAGCGAATGCTATCATCTGGACCGTCACTCCGTTCCCCGACTAGTCCCAACTATGTTCTCATTTTCCTGAAGAGAACAGTGAAAGAAAGGGTGAGCTCAACTAGCCCAGTAAGAAATATTATGACTAAGATATAAAGAATAAATTATCGTTATCCTTCAACAGTGTTAAACCGATACAATATAACAAATATCAAGTTTAACTGCACGAAACAAGCAATCCTTAAAAGAGTCAAGTAAGAATACAATATATTATTTGTCTATGATTTTTATAAGCCCATCGTTTTTGATATTTTATTCCGTTAATACTCATCACAGTTCTTTGTTATCTTAAGACAAATAGAACTTTGCAACACTTGTCTTCACCTGAACCACCAAGATTTAGTTAATTCACCAAGTCATATTTATAATAATATGATAAATAGTTTCCTTCTTTCCACAAGGCTTATAAATATTTTAATCAATATCCTTCTCCAAAAGGCTGAAGACATGCAAGTGTAAAAACAATGAATTATACCACAGTTGTCCTACCTTTTGCACTACGTGCCAAAGATATTCAACTAACAACTCAATCGCTGACCAGCTAAATAAGAATCCACATCATCGAATCATCCTCGCACTACGGCCAAGGATATTCGTTAGATATCACAATGTCTGATCATGTCATACACCTTTCCATCTTCTCACTACGGGTCAAGGCTAGCAAACAACAGATCATCTTTGCACTACAGGCCAAAGACATTCAACAACAGATCATCTTTGCACTACATGCCAAGATATACAAACTGTAAAACCAATAACCAATAGTACAATAAAAATAAAAGAATAAAAGAATTTCACCATGTATCAGTACATCACATAGACATGTTTATGCAACATAATATAAAGAATGTAATACAATTTAGCTATCTTCATGAATACAAAAGAAATAAATAACCCTTACTATAAGAATAAATATCCCTATACAAATATTGAACGAAAATAAATTCCTTACGAAATATTAAACGAAAATAATATTCCTTACAATATTTAAACGAATATAATGAATATTGAACCTATAATATATTCATATGAAATATGAAAATTAATTTCTCTTCAAAATAAAAAATTAATATAATCCTTACCTTGGAAAGAGAGTACTCCGACTGGTATGGGGGGGGGCGAGGATATACCGAAGAAAACTTATACTACTTTCAAAGCGTTTCTTAACATCTAAAGAATACCTCCTCAAGATTATAGAAGGAATGAAAGTCTCTGAACTTCTGGTGTGATTTTATTCTAACTAAGCTTCCTATTTATAGGAAAATGGATTGGATAGTACCAATCCATTGACGGTCCAGATTGATTTAACTTTAATCTAGGCGTCCATATTTAAATCAAAATCTTTTAATACATATAATATAATTCTAATTATTACCTAATAAAACAAAACTTCATTATAACTTCTTTTTATAATAAAGATGTTTCTGTTTTAATTACGTTAATAATAAGAATAAACAAACTTCATTATCACTTTTTATTTTATATAACAAGATGTTTTCTGTTTTATTACGTTAATAATAACGATAAAAAAACTCATCAGCGGTTATAATAATTCATATTATTATGCGACAATATTGAATCAAACTGAGTGACTTATGACATAAATTATCATATCAATTCGTGTGCTACTATGCAATCACTCGTATTCTATACGTTTACTACCAATAAGTTTCAACAGTTTTAACGTAACAAACTCCGTCGTTATTTCATAAAAATATTTGTTGGCTGTGACTGTAACTCGTGAATATTACTTGACACGAAAAGTGTCCCAAATACCCGATGTGAACTGTTAGGTTTGTAATTCATGACCCCCATCAAATTGCACAACTAAAAGCGGAAACGATAAAATAGAGTTAAATTTTACAAAACCATTATTACCGGTCACCTTATGCACAATTATTATTAAACGAAAAAGAAAGAACAAGAATCATATACCCTTGAAGATGAGTTCCCTTAGGTACAAGTTCACCTCCAATACTTTTCGCGTTCAAACTGAATCCCAGGTTGGTTCCTTCCTTTGATCAACGTTAGCCACCCAAGTGTTTGGCTTCTAGAGGTGATTCCACCAAAGGAAGAAAGAATTCAATAAGTATTTTTTTTTTTAGCGTGTTTGACTTCCAAACCCTAGTTTTTTATATCTATAGAAAAAGGAGCGTACTCTCAACAAATTGGAAAATAATGTATGTTGAAAAGTCAACAACCCATAATAAGACTCCTCTTATAATATATTGGCAACCCTCCTTAACAATGAAGTAATTGGGTTTTTTGATTTAAATTAATAACCTCTTTTAATTAATTAAGCTCCCTAATCTTAGTTAGGACTAATTAATTTAAAATCTTTTTAATAAGTGGCCTTCTAATCTTATTAGGAATATGAGAGTACTTTTATTAATTAATTTCACAAACTCCTTTAGGAAATTAAATAATATTAATTGTAATATATTAATAAGAACTCTCGTATTAATTTAAATTTAATATTTCTAAATATTAAATAATAAATATTAATCTATTTAATTTATCCTATCACCATAGATTCAATTTAAATATACTTAACATATTATTACGATTATGCCCATTAACTTCGTTAAATAATTATTCTTCTTGTATTGTGTGACCCGGTAGGTCTCCATATTAACCCGATTGTGAATAAATCAATTAGACAATTCCTATCTTATTAAATAAATAATTAAATAAATAGTTTACTTTAAATAAATACTATTTATTCTCAATAGGGATAAGCCTCCCTAGCGATCAACGACTTTCCAGACTAATATAGATTTTAACATTATCATAAAAGAACCTTTGAGTAACTAGGTTTACCGTATAATTCAATCCTTTCACCATACAATGTCCTAATTAAATTATAAGACATGGAATTTCTATCAAGTACTTATTTTTATTTATTTAATTATATGTATTTCGACTCTTAAATGCAAACTCCAAATAATGCAAATTAGAAACTCCTTTCTAATTTCATTTTGCCTTGGCCAAGGACTACTGAGTTGTCTTTATCGAATCACATAGGACCATTTTCTCTTCTTATACTAGGAAGTGCTAGATTCTTTATTGATCATACATTACCGCCATGTACAACTTATTATACCCAACCATACCCTTTGATTTACCCTAAGGGTCGTAAGGAATAAGTCAAAGTATAATCATCATACCCAAGATACTTATGATGATCTCAAGTCTAAGGATCACTTTGTAATCTATCACTATAGGAATTCCCTATTGACCGACCAGTTGTTAAAAACTTCCCCATTAGGTATTCTTAGCGAAGCCCGTTCAGCGAATTACTCCATATAAGCACTACATACTTGCTTTGGTCTCCATAAATGAGTGTGTGAGATCAATAACTCCTCATCCAATGAGAAAGCAAATTATGTACAAAATATATTGGATTAACTAATCCCCAATTTTAGTAAATCTACGTTGGGGAAATATTTTCGTTTTTAAGCTTTTTAAGAATTTAGATTATTAGATGATCTCATCATTATTATAAAAGCATTCTTTAAAAATATGGGTTTATAAAATATTATAAACATCATTCATGTAGGGTTAATTAAAAGCCTTAAAAAATTAATACTTTTTATTAATAAATGAATAAGATTGCTTAAAAGTATATGCTTTATCACCCAACAATGATTGGCTTGTATGCATACTAATTTCAATCTCTAACCTTTCACTAAAGCCAATCGTCATGGAATTCATACTTTCTTCTCTAAGTGACTATTATCCTTCTGTTGGATAGGCTTCATAAAGGATATGTTATGTTGTTCTTGAGAGTCCACTATCTCTATAGTGATTTCCCATCTTTCCAATGATTCTTTATAATCAAATGAAAGTGCACAACACATGTTTAGATCCAAGATAACTTAGGAACGATTCCTAGTTGTTGTAATGAAAAAACTTTTCATCTAAATAATTAACTTTGCCTCTTCATTTATCAGCTAGATACTTGTCTTTATTGGTCTAACCAGCAACTCTTTGTTGTTTTGGAACCTTTCCAATTTCACTGCCCCACCGTTCAAGATAACACTTTACTTAAAGGTGATTTTCTGTCGTCTTGGTCTGTCGAAAAAACTCGATTCTGTTAAGCCCTCTAGTTTTAATTCAGACTTACCATGAATAATCACTCCTTATCCGGTTAAGAACTTTTAAGATGTTTTTCACTGTCCATATGAACTTCTCCAGAATTTGACTGAATAATCATGTCATCGTACATTTCATTGCTCAGGATGTTACTCATGCGACATCTTCTTTTTGGAGTCCTATGGGACTATTAAGAGAGATACACCATGGCTCCATCAACATGAGATTATGCCATTGAGTTTTCCATGCTAAACGACTTAGCATGAAATGAATATACGTTCCTTGTGTTAACCCGAGCTCCTTTTAATCTACTATATAGATTTGTATCCCAAATTAAGATACTCTTCCAAATCAATCACGGAGGAATGTTTTAGAGCAACTTTATCTTTATGATTGGTAGCATCATGATGTCACTTCCTTATCCGTTTTTTAGTTATTCAACATATGAATACTAGGAATGTCACGACCTCCCACTGACCCTTTTTGTCACACTAAGAACCTCTTACCTCTCGTATATAACATGGATCATCATCCTCTATGATGCGTAGCATCATCATCATCATCATTTATGTGAATTCATACCTCCCAGGTATCTTCAGTACTATTTCAGATTTACGATTCGGTGGTGGTATAATAGGTCTATCTACAGGTTCCTCTTATTTGACTTATAGTATTTTGTGGTTCTTGAACCGTCTTCAGATTCTATTATCCTGCCACTAACCCCTTCAATGATAAACACCATTATCTTAGAAGGCAGCGTAGTGCCGCAATAAACCCCTTTTGCTAAGTAGGATTATAGAACATATACCCTAAACATACTTTAAGATGTCCCATAAATCTGTACTTGTCAAATCTTGTCCCAAGCTTATCCTTTGAAACCTTTTCACATAAGTTGGATAACCCCTTATCTTAACATACTTAAGATTAGGAATCCTCCTTGTCCATAACTTTTATGGAGTCTTGGGGCCGGATTTTGAGGTTACCTTTTCGTAGATATGCAGCCATTTCTAGGACACTCTTCCTCCTCATATACTCATACATCTCACATTCATTGTAAAAATACCACCGTTAATATATTATTAAAATAATATATTTAAAGAATTATTTTATCAGGAAAAAGAATAAAATATTTGTACACCCAAAATTTAATAATAAAATGGGGGGGGTTAATGGTTCCCTCTATTTATCATTTTGAAATAGATGTTGACTTGATTAATTTGTTTAGTTTATGGATTAAATGCCAAATATTTTAATAAGCATGGTTATAAAATATTCATTTTGTCGAAGATGTTCGTTTGGATCCGGGGAAATTCTTAACCTGTCTGGAAATATTTGTACGAACGACGCAAAAGCCTTGTGTGCCCATAACGGGAAAGCGATTGGATAAAAAATGACAAGTATAAGTTGTTTATAAAGACCGGCGTAGTTTGTTACATTAATCTGTTGGAATACACGGTGGTTAAAACACAGTAATACGCGTTGTTTGCACATAGCACACGGTATTGCACCAATTGATTGTTCTGACGGTAAGGCAAGGCATACTCAATAATTGTATACAGTAATTACTGTTCAATTGTTTTTATTTTTATTAATCATAATTGTTGTGTTGATTTTTTTATATTACTGTTATTTCAAATAATTTCACTACACCGTATTTTTTCATTATCCGAGCATAGATTCATAATTAATCTTGAATAATATTATTAGAAATATTATTTTGCAATGTCTAGAAAGTTTCTAGTCTAATGGAGGTTTGTCCACCTAAATTCGCGCCAGTGAAAGGAGAACTTTATTGGAAAGCCCCCTCTGTCCTGGGAATGGCCTTTTGCCAGTAACTGTGATTATATAGTATTTGTTAAGTAATTGATTATATGATGAGGAAAAATATTGGATTTTATGTGGAATTGATGGAGAAAAATAATTTTTAAGTGGCAATTGTTAAAAATTGATATTTTATGCTTTTCTAGATAAAATATATTTTAGTATATTATTATAATAAATAATGAATAATATTTTTACAATGAATGTGGATATATGATATATGAGGAGAAGAGGAATTTTTGTTTGCATTAAATGAGTAACACTGTTTTTTGTTGTCGTGGGACCCCATTTCTTGACTGAAAATTATTTAGCCCTGTACCATCGTCCGTATGTGGATTTCGGTCAATTTCTGTTTGTAATGTGGAAAAAATTTCTTCTGCAAAGTTGTAGAGAATTGAATTTCCTATAAAAAATCGTGAGATTCGAATTTTCTAATAAAAGGGTTATTTATTATGAATTATTGAAGTTGTGAAGTTCCGAAGTTCCGAAATAATTGATTTTTGGAAGTTTTATTTATTTTTATTAATAAAAAACGTTTTTTATATGTTGTGGGCATCTTTAACATGTGCATAGTGGCTAAATTCAGATTCAAGATGTGGGCGTATGAATTTTGTTTATATATAATATTATTATATTCAATTTTCTGCTTTGGTGTTCTAAGCAATTTTCTATAAATAGGGTGCTTATGTTAGAATTGAAAATCACACCAGAAATTAAAAATTTCTCTCTCTTTCTCTTTCTATAATATCGAGCATATTTTGTGAGTATTTTAGTACTTTAAGTATTGCTATACGGTGCAAGTTCTTTCAGCACTATATCCAGTATTCCAGTCAGAAGTACTGTTTTTGCGAGGTAAGGAATGTTATTTTCTTCTCAAATGATATTATTTCTACAATATCATTATGCTGAAATATTGGTTGAAACTTTTTATCAAATTTGAAACTTTTTCATGTCGGGGTTATTATTCATGAGTTACTAATCACGAGTTACTATTCATGAGTTACTATTCACGAGTTACTATTCACGAAGCATGATGATGTTTTTTATAAAATTTCTATCTTTTGGTGTCGAAGTTACTATTCACGTATACAACACTATTCACCGAAAAATGAAATTTCTTCTTTTTGTCCAAAATATCTATTCTGGATACTAGCTTTGATTGTATCCATATTTTGATCATTCTTGAATTTTACTCCACTCTGGTTATTTATGAAGTATTTTTGAACTTGGATTGTTTAAAGTACGAATCCTTAATACTTGTTCTTTTGTTTAACTGGATTCGTTTTCTTTAAAATATTTTTCATCATCCTCAGTCCTAAGTGATGATATTACTGAATATCTTTGGCCTGTAGTGAAAAGATGAATGATTTCTTGATGAATATCTTTGGCCCGTAGTGCAACGATGAATAGGTGTTGAGATGAACATGACCGACTTATTAATATCTTTGGCCCGTAGTTCAAAGATGAACAGATGTTTAGATGAACATGACCAACTGATGAATATCTTTGGCCTGTAGTGCAAAGATGAATATTTGATTCCAGATATATATTGATTGATGTTACAGGGATAAAATATCGACGATGAACTTTTAAATTCATATATATAAGATAGTAATTTGCATTTTCTACTTAACTCTTCTAATGAATTATTATTTTCGCTGCGAAGATTGGTTTAAAACTGGTTTTCTATTGTATTCTATTAGACTTTTCTCTGTTAAGGACTAACGATAATTTGTTATATATTATCTTAGTTATAATGTTCTTTACTGGGCTAGTTGAACTCACCTTTTTCCTTGTTGTTCTATTTTTTCTTCTCAGGAGGCGAGAATGTAACGAGTACTACTCATTATTCTGTAAAATAGTGTATTAATAATTATAATGAGGACTTATTTGAGGTGAATATTGTCTAGATGAACAATATTGGGATTTAAACTCACAGTTTGTATTTGTATTAATAAAGTTGTAAGTGTTTTTCTATCTGTACCAGTATTTTAAGCGACTCAGAATGGGTGTGTTGGTATACCATATTTTGGGGGCGTCACAATATTAATTTTAACAATTTGTCCACATTAAAATTTTCTCCATCTATATCCTCATCAAATCATATTTTCCTCATCAATAAATAAATAATTTAATTATTCACAAATAATATTATAGATCACCTTAGTTACAGCGCAATTCCCAGTATAGAGGGTACTTTCCAATAAGATCCCCTCCATTACTGACGCGGAATTAAATGACCAAACCTCTACTTTAGACAGAACTTTTCTAGACATTGCCAATAATGTTTTATCTAATATATGATCCAATAAGTAAATTATTGCTCCGATACATAGAAATACTGTGCAGTGACATGAATTAAAATACAATAATACAACGAGTAAATTATGAATCCATAAAAATAATATTGGAACATAATTACTATAACAATTAAATTAGGTAGTTCTTCTTACATAAGAAATCAATAAGTTGGTGGGTCACACCACGATTTTGCTACTGTTGTTTAACCACCGGGTATTCCCAACAGTATTAACGGTAGCAACTACGCCGTTTTAGAACAAACTTATTCTTTTTCATTTTTCTTCATTCCAATCGCTTCTGTTTATGGGCCCCCACAAGGCTAACGCTGTCGAACAAATATCCCCGACAGTAAGAATAGTCCACGCCAAACGAATATTTTCCCGACAATAATAAGATTTTTAAAACCACTTTCTTGTTTGAATTAAATTTCGCATTTTACCCAAACTTACCACAGTAATCAAATCAAGCCCTTGACTATTCCAAAAGTAATTAAATAAGGAAATTTTAATTTTATTAATATAAGTTTGGTCTTCATTCCTGACAAAAAGAATATTCCAAGCCAATCGAATATAATATGACAACTTGCATACTTTTGCAAAATTTATAAATACTATCCCACCACTATAACAATATCCAATAATGCAATGATATTAAAAAGATTTCAGGGAAGAAATTAATCTTATTTATAAATTTTGGGGTCACAAATGGACCTCTGGTACGATAATAGTGTGACTAATAATAATGATGATGAAGTTTGTTTATTAGCTAGTATTATTCATGTAATACAAAGAAAGTTATTTATATTAAAAACAGAATAATTTTATAAAGTTATATGTTTATTAGGTAATAATAAAATCTTTTTATTAAATAGAATACTTTTATAAAAGTTATCTGTTTATTACACATAATTAGAATATATATATTTTATTTTGCATAGTTATTTGCATTAGTGCCTCCATTAGATTTACATAGTAAAATCTTTTCTTAAAGATATCGTTTTATTAGATTATAAATATAATATCTTATATTTTATTTAAATATTTTGCTTAATATGGACCGTCGATTAAAAGTAAATTTATTCTGAACGTTAATGGACTTAGTTACTAGGCCGTCCATTTTCTATCAATAGAAGCCTAATTCTCATTATTCTTAGAATTCACTGAAACTCTAGCGAGATGATAAAATGTAGAGAGAAAGAAGAAAGTATTATCTACTTCACTACTCATAATATCCAGGACTTTTCTTCTTAAGGAAGATCCGGTGATATGATTTCTTTTGTATTCAGAAGAGACCTTCTGTTATGTTATTTCTTTATTATTCTGTTGGAATCAAAACTGCTACTGGCTACCCTATACTGTGGACAACCCCAAAATAAGGTATACATCCCTATTCTGAGTCGCCAAATACCTGGTCATAATAAAATACAATCTTAAATATCAACAAGAATATGAGTTTTAATACAAAAGATTGTCTTTAGACTTATCCTTCAAATAAGCTCATATTTTACCCTGTCAAACTATTTAAAAGAATAGTGAGCGAACTATTAATACACCATCTAGGACATCACTCCGTTCCCTGGACTGTCCAGATTCGTCTCAATTCCTAAAAAGAACATTGAAAGAAAGGGGTAACGCTCAATAGCTAGTAAGAAATATTCATGCACTAAGATAATGGAATAATTATTCATTAGCCTCCTAAACAATGTTAAACGATAACCAATAACAAATCCAAGTTAACTTAATAGACGGATCAAGCAATCCATTAAAAGAGAAAAGTAGAGAATAAACATCTACTCTCTTTTTGATGATTTTTAAAGGTTTTTTTCATCACTTTTATCGCTGAGACTAAGCTTAATTAAATAATCCACATATCGACATCACCCCTGCACTATGCAAGGATATTCTTTAGATTCACGACCAAACCCAACTAATTATCCGTGCCTAGGGCCAAGGTCGTGTATTCATCACAATGGTCATGATCATGCAAACAACGTCCATCAATGAAATACAGCCAAAAGGACGTTACCACAATCATTTGTTAATATTACTGTCATGATTATAGACGAATCCCTGTATATATCATACCAGCTCATCTATGCATTACAGTGCCGGCATAGCTGTCAACATAATATAAACATGAGGAGTGATGACAGTATATAAGAAATTTAATAAAAACAAGTTCACGAACTTCATTTGTTCAGGAAACCCAATACAGTCCAAATTGTCAAAATGATACTCTTTGTAGAGTTAAAATTCAAGACATGTGATCAAAGGGGGGGGGAGAAGAATATGTCTATAAAAAGATACGGATGAAGAGAATATCAAGGATATTCCACTAATTCATGGAGTAAGAAGTCAAAACTTTCAACAAATGCGCTGTAATAAGGATAGGAATAACAAAGAATCACCAGGCATGCGATAGACCGCACAGACGGTTATCCCAACAGAATATAAGTAACGATACACCAGGTCGGCGTAAAACCGCACAGACATGAATTTCCAACAGAATAATAAAGACGAAATATCAGGTCCGGCGTAAACGCACAAACATGATATTCCACAGAATAATAAAGACGAAAATCAAGTCGCGTAGAACGCCAGACAGGAAAATCATAAAAACGGATCAGGTCCGGCGTTAGAAGGAAAAGACAGGATATTCCAACAGAACAATAAAGAATGGATAACATGTGAACCCCAAATTTTATGAAATAAAGTATTCAATTTCTATTTAGTAAATGGTCAACTGGATAATAAAAGGTTAGAGTTAAGGGTGATATGTGATTTATTCTCCTCCCTATTAAAGTAGACCGTTATCATAAAATCCCGAGTACTATTCACCGAAATTACTATTACTCTAGTATTGTTCACTCGAGTATTTGGGACCCTTTGTGTGTCGGAGTACAAGTACAGTAATACGCGTTGTTGTTAGTAGCACACAACTATTGATTAGTGATATTGATGTAAAAAAGTAACTCAGTTTGATTCAATTATTGTCGATAATAATATGAATTATTAGATCGTGATGAAGTTTTTGCTTTTTGTATACTTAAGTAATAACACAAACATTTTTTATGATTAAAATAGAAAGTGATAATAAATTTTTGTTTTATTCGTCTTATAACGTCATTTAAACTAGAAACAACTTTTATATAAAATGAAAGTGATATTATGAAGTTTTGTTTTTTAGGCACTAATTAGAATATATTTATTTTATTTAAAATAGTTTTTTTAAATATGGACCGTTCAGATTTAAATAAATCAATCTGCGACCGTTCATGGATTGTTACATGCAGTCCATTTCTTATACAAATAGGAAGTAGTTGGGAATTGAAATACAATAGCGTTAAGATAATTCTCCTTCTATAATACTTAGAGTAGTTATTTAGAGTTTTTAGAAAGTTTGAGCGTAACAAAAGTGGGAAGAATTTTCTTCAAGATTATATTCGATATACCAGTTGGAATACTCTTATTTTCAGGTAAGGAGTATCTATTTTTTTATTGAAGAGAAATGTATTTTTTATATTATATGAATATTATTAGTTCATTTAATTATATTAGTTTTAAGCTTCGTAAGAAAATTATTTTCGAAATATTTGTATAAGAATATTATTTTCGTTTCATTCATATGCGTAAGAGATATTTATTATTATAGTAAGGAGTATTATTTCTTTAGTTATCTATGACGAGAGTCTTGGTTGGTTAAATTATTATTATTATGTGGAAATAAACGGTTTATCGAAGCAATGAATAATGGTGAAATTCTTTATTATTCAATTCATCTTGTACTATGGGGGATGATTTTCTAAAGTTGTATGTCTTTGACTATAGTGAAAAAAGATGATATGTTGTCGAATATCTTTGGCTTACGTGCAAAGACGAATTGTTAATGATAGCTTTGGCCGTAGTGCACGATGGGACATTGTTGACATGATATGGACGTTGGTGATACTAATGAATTCCTGGCACGTAGTGCGCAGGATGATCGATGATGTGGATTATTTATTTAGCTGTCTAGACGATGTCCTTTATACTTAATATGCTTGGCACGTCGGCAAAGGTAGACAACTGATGGTATGATAATGTTATTACACTTGAATATATGCAGCATTTGGGGTAAGGATATTGACGTACAAGTTCTATTAAGCCTTTGGCAAGAATGGGGGGGCAGGGAAAATTGGTAAATTCATGTATTCGAACATATCCGCAAAATTGTGGAAGGACTTAACATCTTTAGTGGTTAGGTGAATAAGGTGAGAAAAGTGATGAAAAAATTTTAATATACGAACGATAGATATGTTATTCTCTACTAAACTCTTGTATACATGCTGTTACGCTGCAGTTTCAAATGAGTTTGTATAGTATATACGTTAACATGTTGAAGGATAACGATAATTTATTCTTCAGTATCTATGTATAATATTTCTTATTGGCTTAGTTGAGCTCACACTTATTTCACCGTTTTTCTTCAGGATGAGAACCTTAGCCAGGGAAGTCGGGAATGGGTTCGGACGGTTCCGATAGTAGGATAGTAGTCCAAATATTATGTTAATAGTGTGATAATAAATGTATCGAGGATGAATTTGAGTTTGTATAGTCTAGGGACTCATGAGAATAGAGATTGTCTAGAAGAAAGTTGTATTTAACTTAACATATGTTTTGTCGCATTTTACACGACAGTTGTGTTATTAGTTTGTATTTGAATTTTGTACCATGTATTTGGCGACTCAAGATGGGTGATGTATACCTAATTTTGGGGGCGTCACAGTTGGTATCAAAGCTTAGGGATATGATCCCTGGCTGAGGTGTGAGACAAGAACTAAGAGGAGAGAGACGGGGAATTCCTTCGCTAGTATGACCTACCTAAGTTTATTTGGTATTTAATTGGTCGGTCAGAGTATATGGATAGTATGTGATATGTCAATTAACATTTGTTTTGAAGCTATATTCTAGAATGAGATCTGAAATACATGAGATGAGAAATGGGAAAATCATGATAGTGAAGAAATTACTGGGAAGATACAATCTGAAAAGAAAGCAAGGTATTCTCATCCCTTCGAATATCAGGTACGTACATAAATTTCGAGGGCAAAATTTCATAAGGAGGGGAGATTGTGAGACCCCAAATTTTATGAAATAAAAGTATTCATTTTTTCTATTTTAGTAAATGGTTAAATTGATAAAAGGTTAGAGTTAAGGGTGATATGTGATCTTTTTTAAGTAGACAAGTTATCATAAAAAACTCAGTTACTATTCACCCAAATTACTATTCACTCTAGTATTGTTCACTCGAGTATTTAGAACACTTTTTGTGTCAGAGTACTATTCACGAGTTACTATTCACCCAAATTACTATTCACTCTAGTATTGTTCACTCGAGTATTTGGGACATTTTTCGTGTCGGAGTAGTATCCACGAGTTACTATTCACGAGTTAGTATTCACCCGAACAAAATATTTTATGAAAATAACGACGGAGGTTTTACCGTTAAAACTGTGGAACTACTCGGTAGTAAAAGTACAGTAATACGCGTTGTTGCATAGTAGCACACGGTATTGATTATTGATATTTATGTAAGAAGTCACTCAGTTTGATTCAATTATTGTCGATTAATAATATGAATTATTATAGCGATGATGACGTTTTGTTTTATTCGTATTATTAACGTAATAAAACAAAATAGAAAGTGATAATGAATTTTTGTTTTATTCGTATTATTAACTTAATAAACCAGAAACATCTTTTTATATAAAATAGAAAGTGATAATGAAGTTTTGTTTTATTAGGCAATAATTACAATATATTATATTTTTTTTAAAAGATTTTTTTTAAATATGGACCGTCAGATTAAAATAAATCAATCTGGACCGTTCATGGATTGGTTACTATGCAATCTATTTTCCCATAAATAGGAAGCTTAGTTAGAATTAAAATCACACCAGAAGTTCAGAGAATTCTCCATCTATAATCTTGAGAGTATTTCTTTAGAGTTTTAGAAAGTTTTGAGCGTAAAAAACAGTGGAAGTTTTCTTCAAGAATATATTCGCTATACCAGTTGGAATACTCTTATTTTCAGGTAAGGATTATTATTTTTTCTATTCTGAAGAGAAATTATTTTTCATATTCATATGAATATTATTATCGTTAAATATTCATTAGATTCGTTTAATATTCGTAAGGAATATTATTTTCGTTTAATATTCGTAAAGAATATTATTTTCGTTCAATATTCGTAAGGGATATTATTATTATAGTAAGAAGTATTATTTCTTTCGTATTCATGAAGAGAGCTATTGTTGTTCCATTCTTTATTATTATGTTGGAATAAACTGTTTATGCGAAGTACTGTATACATGGTGAAATTCTTTTATTATTCAATTCTTTATTGTACTATTGGTTATTGGTTTTACAGTTGTATGTCTTTGACCTATAGTGAAAAGATGATATGTTGTTGAATATCTTTGGTTTACGTGCAAAGACGAATTGTTAATTGATAGCTTTGGCCCGTAGTGCAAAGATGGACAGTTGTATGACATGATCATGACCGTTGGTGGTACTAATGAATTTCCTTGGCACGTAGTGAGAGGATGATTCGATGATGTGGATTATTTATTTAGCTGAGTCTCAGCGATTGGTTTTATAGTTGAATATCTTTGGCAAGTAGTGCAAAGGTAGACAACTGATTGGTATGATCATTGTTATTACACTTGAATATCTTCAGCCTTTGGGGTAAGGATATTGAGTAAATGATCTATTAAGTCTTGTGGCAAGAAGGAATTGTTAATTCATGTTATTATAAATATGAATTGTGGAATTAATTATAATCTTTAGTGGTTTAGGTGAATACAGGTGATAAAAGTGATGAAAAACTTTTAAAATCATAGAAGATAGTATATTTTATTCTCTACTTAACTCTTGTAGTAAATTACTTGTTCCGCTGCAGTTAAACTTGATGTTTGTTATATTATATCAGTTTAACACTGTTGAAGGCTAACGATAATTTATTCTTCATTATCTTAGTCATAATATTTCTTATTGGGCTAGTTGAGCTCACCCTTTCTTTAACTGTTCTCTTCAGGAAATGAGAACGTAGCCAGGACTAGTCAGGGAATGGTGTGACGGTCTAGATGATAGTATTAGTAGTCCTCACTATTCTGTTAAATTGTTTGATAATAAATGTATCGAGGACTGAATTTGAGTTTGTATACTGTCTAGGAGGACTCAATTGAGAATGGATATTGTCTAGAAGACAGTATTTGTATTTAAACTCACAACATATGTTCTATCGTATTTTACACAAATGTTGTGTTATTAGTTTGTATTTGAATTTTGTATCATGTATTTGGCGACTCAAGATGGGTGATGTATACCTAATTTTGGGGGCGTCACAGTTGGTATCAAAGCTTAGGGATATGATCCCTGGCTGAGGTGTGAGACAAGAACTAAGAGGAGAGAGACGGGGAATTCCTTCGCTAGTATGACCTACCTAAGTTTATTTGGTATTTAATTGGTCGGTCAGAGTATATGGATAGTATGTGATATGTCAATTAACCTTTGTTTTGAACCTATATTCTAGAATGAGATCTGAAATACATGAGATGAGAAATGGGAAAATCATGATAGTTAAGAAATTACCGGGAAGATACAATCTGAAAAGAAAACAAGGTATTCTCATCCCTTCGAATATCAGGTACGTACATAAATTTTGAGGGCGAAATTTCATAAGGAGGGGAGATTGTGAGACCCCGAATTTTATGAAATAAAAGTATTCATTTTTTCTATTTTAGTAAATGGTTAAATTGATAAAAGGTTAGAGTTAAGGGTGATATGTGATCTTTTTTAAGTAGACAAGTTATCATAAAAAATCCAGTTACTATTCACCCAAATTACTATTCACTCTAGTATTTTTCACTCGAGTATTTGGAATACTTTTTGTGTCAGAGTACTATTCATGAGTTACTATTCACCCAAATTACTATTCACTCTAGTATTGTTCACTCGAGTATTTGGGACACTTTTCGTGTCAGAGTACTATTCACGAGTCAGTATTCACCCGAACAAAATATTTTATGAAAATAACGACGGAGGTTTTACCGTTAAAACTGTGGAACTACTCGGTAGTAAAAGTACAGTAATACGCGTTGTTGCATAGTAGCACACGGTATTGATTATTGATATTTATGTGAGAAGTCACTCAGTTTGATTCAATTATTGTCGATTAATAATATGAATTATTATAGCGATGATGACGTTTTGTTTTATTCGTATTATTAACGTAATAAAACAAAATAGAAAGTGATAATGAATTTTTGTTTTATTCGTATTATTAACGTAATAAAACAGAAACATCTTTTTATATAAAATAAAAAGTGATAATGAAGTTTTGTTTTATTAGGCAATAATTAGAATATATTATATTTTATTTAAAAGATTTTTCTTTAAATATGGACCGTCAGATTAAAATAAATCAATCTGGACCGTTCATGGATTTGTTACTATGCAGTCCATTTTCTTATAAATAGGAAGCTAGTTGGAATTGAAATCACACCAGAAGTTCAGATAATTCTCCTTCTATAATCTTAAGAGTAGTTCTTTAGAGTTTTAGAAAGTTTTGAGCGTAAAAAATAGTGGAAGTTTTCTTCAAGATTATATTCGCTATACCAGTTGGAATACTCTTATTTTCAGGTAAGGATTATTATTTTTTCTATTCTGAAGAGAAATTATTTTTCATATTCATATGAATATTATTATCGTTCAATATTCATTATATTCGTTTAATATTCGTTAGGAATATTATTTTCGTTTAATATTCGTAAGGAATATTATTTTTGTTCAATATTCGTAAGAGATATTATTATTATAGTAAGGAGTATTATTTCTTTCGTATTCATGAAGAGAGCTATTGTTGTTCCATTCTTTATTATTATGTTGGAATAACCTGTTTATGCGAAGTATTGCATACATGGTGAAATTCTTTTATTATTCAATTCTTTATTGTACTATTGGTTATTGGTTTTACAGTTGTATGTCTTTTACCTATAGTGAAAAGATGATATGTTGTTGAATATCTTTGGCTTACATGCAAAGATGAATTGTTAATTAATAGCTTTGACCCGTAGTGAAAAGATGGACAGGTGTATGACATGATCATGAACGTTGGTGATACTAATGAATGTCATTGACACGTAGTGCGAGGATGATTCGATGATGTGGATTATTTATTTAGCTGAGTCTCAGCGATTGGTTTTATACTTGAATATCTTTGGCAAGTAGTGCAAAGGTAGACACCTGATTGGTATGATCATTGTTATTACACTTGAATATCTTCAGCCTTTGGGGTAAGGATATTGAGTAAACGTTCTATTAAGTCTTGTGGCAAGAAGGAATTGTTAATTCATGTTATTATAAATATGAATTGTGGAATTAATTATAATCTTTAGTGGTTCAGGTGAATACAGGTGATAAAAGTGATGAAAAACTTTTTAAATCATAGAAGATAGTATATTTTATTCTCTACTTAACTCTTGTAATAAATTGCTTGTTCCGCTGCAGTTAAACATGATGTTTGTTATATTATATCAGTTTAACACTGTTGTAGACTAACGATAATTTATTCTTCATTATCTTAGTCATAATATTTTTTATTGGGCTAGTTGTGATCACCCTTTCTTTCACTGTTCTCTTCAGAAATTGAGAACGTAGCCAAGACTAGTCAGGGAATGGAGTGACGGTCCAGATGATAGTATTAGTAGTCCTCGCTATTCTGTTAAATCGTGTGATAATAAATGTATCGAGGACTGAATTTGAGTTTGTATACTGTCTAGGAGGACTCAATTGAGAATGGATATTGTCTAGAAGACAGTATTTGTATTTAAACTCACAGCATATGTTCTGTCGTATTTTACACGACTGCTGTATTATTAGTTTGTATTTGAATTTTGTACCATGTATTTGGCGACTCAAGATGGGTGATGTATACCTAATTTTGGGGGCGTCACATAACAGAAGAATTTCACCAAGTATAGGGTAGTCAGCGTATACAGGTTATTCCAACAAAATAATAAAAAATGGAATAACAAAAGTTCTCTTCATGAATACAAAAGAATTAAGTATGAAATTAAATACCGCAATATTGTAGTAACAGAAGTTTCTTCTTCTTTCTCTCTTATTCTCTCTATTCTTTCTCGCTCTATAGTTTAGTGAATTCGTGAAAAATAATGAAGGAATGAACTTCTATTTTCACCATAATTTATGACATCATCGCATACATCATCGATCATATGACATCATTGCTTACATCATCCTTCCGATGACATCATTGCTTACCTCATCGTTCCGATGACATCATCGCTTGCATCATCAGAATTCAAATTCAATTTGTTCTCTTCCACCTCATTTTACTTTTATACCATGAATTTACTATCATAATGTTACCATTCAAATTATAAAAAACAAACTATCATATAATCACATCATACTACAATAATATAATATTATAAAAATATATTTAAATGAATTATTGATTTGATAATTTGAAATACTGTGTAATGACAATTATTGAATCAAAAATATCAACGTAGCAATTATAAAATAAAATATTAAACAGTAATTACTGTAACAATTATTGAGTAGTGTTTTCTTACGTAAGAATCAATAATTCAAAAATACTGTGCAACAACGCATGTTACTGTATTTTTACTACCGAGTAGTTCAACAGTTTTAACTGTAAAATTCCGCCGTTATTTTCATAAAAATATTTTTGTCGTTTTCTCAATCCGACAACAATTCTGTTATGGGGTCCACCAATGATTGTGCCTTCGTACGAATATTCCCTGTTAAAACGAATATTCCCCGACCAATCGAATATTATATAACAACTTGCGTACTTTGCAAAATTTATAAATATTACCCACAACTATAACATTATATCAAATTCATTCCATAATATTTAAAAAAATGATAATTATAGAAAAATCATCTTTATTAAAAATTTGGGGTCTTACACTATACTTGGTGAAATTCTTCTGTTATTCCATTCTTTATTATTCTATGGGAATATCATGTCTGTGCATTTTATGCCGGACCTGATCCCATCTTTATTATTCTGTTGGAACATCCTGTCAGTGCAAATTTCGCCTGACCTGGTTCCGTTATTTAGTATTCTATTGGAATAACCTGTCTATGTGAAGTACCGTATGCATGGTGATTTCTGTTGTTATTCCATTCTTTATTATTCTGTTGGAACATCCTGTCGGTATAAATTTCGCCTGACCTAGTTATGTTATTTATTATTTTGTTGGAATAACCTGTCTATGCGAAGTACCGCATGCATGGTGATTTCTTTTGTTATTCCATTCCTTATTATACTCAGTTGGTTAAAGTTTTGACTTCTATACTCCATGAAATTAGTGGAATATCCTTGATATTTGCGCTTCATCCAGTATCTTTTCATAAAAATATTCTTCTGAGCATTCTTGAATTTTACTCTACAAAGAAGTATCATGTTGATAATTTGGACATTATTAGTTCCTAGATAAATTAATTCTTGAACTTATTTTATTGAATTCTTATATCATTGTCATCATCCTCATGTTTATATTTTTTTGAAAGTCATATGTGACCTGTAGTGTATAGATAGACTTGGTATGATTATGACCAGGGATTATTCGGTGTAATCATGACCGTAATGTTACAAATGATGTGGTAAAAGTCCTCATTGGCCCGTAGTGCATTGATGGACAGTTGTTGGCATGATCATGAATATTGATGAATACACGAATATCCTTGGCTCGTAGTGCATGAAAAATTTGTGGTCGTGATACTTAAGAATATCCTTGGCCGTAGTGCAGGGGTGATTCGATGACGTGGATTAATTATTAAGCTGAGTCTCAGCGATAAAAGTGATGAAAAACTTTTTAAATCATAAAAGATAGTAGATTTTATTCTCTACTTGACTCTTTTAATGGATTGCTTGTTCCGTTGCAGTTAAACTTGATGTCTATTATATTTTATCAGTTTAACATTGTTGAAAACTAATGATAATTTATTATGCATTATCTTAGTCATAATATTTCTTACTGGGCTAGTTGAGATCACCCTTTCTTTCACTATTCTCTTCAGGAAATGAGAATATAGCTGGGATGAGTCGAGGAACGGTGTAATGGTCCAAAGGATAACATTAGTAGTCCTCACTATTCTGTGAAATAGTGTGTTAATAAATGTATTGAGGACTTATTTTGAGTTTTAATACTGTCTAGAAGACAATGTTTATATTAAAACTCACAGCTTATATTGTATATTTAAGATTGTATTTATATTCTGTACCATGTATTTGGCGATTCAGAATAGGTGATGTATACCTATTTTGGGGGCGTCACACTAAATATGGTGTTCGAGCTCTACTTGCGAGTGTTACTTAATCGAGTTGAGTCGGGTTAAACTCAGGATATTTTTTATTTATAATAAAAGTATTACTTTAATTATTATATTTTTATAATTAGAATATTAAAATTATAATAAATTTATTAAACCAATTGAGTTTTGTTGATCTTCTTTACTTGCATTTCCTCTTAAGAAGAATAATAAATGGACATGAAATTTCAACTTTCTTCAAATTAAGCCCTTATAGAGTTATTATAGTTCAATAGTACTAACCATAAGAGAAAATAATAATTGTGCATAAATATTTTTTTATTAATATAGAAAAAATAATACATCGATTTAATTAAGAAGTTTTATCATTAATTTTAATAATACTACCCAATTAACGTAACAAAAAATATTATAATTATAGACACACATAATGTATCTATCTTAACACGAAATAAACACAAAAATATGAAAATAAGAAATTATGACGTATTAATAACCGGTTGTAAAATCCTTATTTGACACCCTATTATGGAATATTCCTTATAAATTTAACTATATAATAAATTTTTCGAACAAATTAAATTGTATATGCATACAATAATTGTCAATTTAAAGAATAATCTAATCTAAAAAAGGAAAAAAATTTGCATGATATTCTTTAAAAATAACATAAAATTTCTAAAAAAAAATTGAACCATATATATATTCTCAAAATAAAAACATAAAATCCATTCAAAAAATACAATTAATGAAAAACGTAGTATATGACTTTAACAAATTGACAAAACTACCCCTAAAACCATGATGTAAGACTAAAGTGGTGTTTGATAAAATTGAACAATTAAGGCCTGAATAGTTAGTATATCTTAATAAATTAGAATATCTGAGTGAGATAATATTTGAACTTAAAAAACTGTTTGGTAACTGAAAAAGTATAAAATATTTGAATGACTTTTAAATTTAAAAATATCTCAAAATTGATTTTTCAAAACTCAATAATGATCTTAAAATCTAGAATGGAGGGAGTACACTATTTATAAAGGTTACGTAAATTTAAATTTTTCATTAAGAGACCGCTCTTAATGATTTAAATTTATATTTTTCTCTTATAAATTAAGAAACGATAAGAGACAAATAAAATTTTAACAAATAATTTTATCTTCTTACTGAATCAGATGTAAAGTTGTTAAGATGTAAACAATCACCGCGTAAGATCTATCATATTATCAAAACTACTCAATATAATAGAAGCAACAAGTCTAGGGAGACATTTTTCTTGTGACTTTTTTTTTGATTTTTTTTTGTAGTATCTTCTAAAAATTATATAGTATTTATTCTAACTGAAATTTTTATAAAAAAAGTGTAAGTTGAATACATACAAGAAATAGGGTATGTACAATCTGTACAACCGTATTTTTTGTATGTATCCAAATTATACCTAAAATACTATTTTCTATAAAAATTTAACTGAGAGGACACACAAGAAATATAGAATTTGGAGACAGGAGATCTGCTCCGTGAAAAAATACAATTAATGAAAAACGTGAAAGACAAATAAACAAACGGACTGCCGAGTCACAATGTGACACCTCAACAGAACTCAAACTTTCACGACCAACATGCCCTCCGTTACTCTGAAAAATTAACTAAACTACCCCTAAAACCATGATGTAAGACCCACCATATATATCCAACAATAAGTACTCAATAGTATTATACAAGTGACCATTATTTAATAGTAAGCTGACCCTGGTCTAAGCATGGATTAACCCAGCCAGATGGTCCCGCAAGGTGCACGCGAGAGGCTTAAATAGGCCAAAAAACTGCCACTCACTATTTGGTAGTAGAAGTGAAGTGAGGAGCAAAAAAGAATGGAAAAAACTGAGTTGGGAAGAAGATTCAAACGCAAAATCCCACCAAGTAAGTTTACAAATTTGGAATTCACATTCATGATTTTCATTTCCATATACAATCTTTAGGATTTAGGAAACAAATCTGCCAAAAATCTTGATCTTTTGAATTCTAATATAATTTGGGTATTTCCATTTGTGTCTCCTAGCTCTTGTTCCCATCTCTCTTTCTCTCTTTTTTTCGAGGAAGGGGTGTTTTTGAGAGAACCAGAAGAGAGAGAAAGAGAGGGGTGGGGAGAGAAGAGAAAAGATTGCATGTCTTCATCTTCGAGGAAGCTCTGGCGTTTTTCTCAATCTCTCTCCTCAGTTTGTCTTCATCAGAGGATAAAACAGAGTCACCCATATCGTTCCATGTGTTTAAGGTCAAAAAGGTTTGGTCTTTTTCTTCAATCTCTATATATATATACATGTAAATCTACGAACAAACACAAATACACATGATTTTGTGATTTGGGTATTTTTTGATTTTGGGAATTTGGGAATTTTGATTATGTATGCAGGGGTTGCTCTGGAGTGGATTGCTTTGGGTTTTTTCATATAAAACGCTTTTGCTGTTTGCTTTAGGATTCTGGGTTTTTCTCTTGGGGATGAGAATTTTCAAAGTTTGATTCTTGAGTTTTAATTTTTGCTGTTTTATAAGGTTCTGTTCATTGAGAGGGTTTAAGGGGTTTTGTCTTTTTCTTGTGCAAGTGCCATATTACTGAGAAAATGAAAGGGCATCAGAGGAAGAAGGTTTTGGGTTTAGATATGATCAATAAGAAAGAGAAGATGTTGAAAGAAAGGAAAGTGGCAAGGGAGAATTGTGATAATCCAATGAGAAAAATTCGGATCATTGTTAATGATCCGGATGCTACTGATTCTGAGAGTGATGATGATGATTTTTTTCATTATTCCATGAATGGATTTGTTAAGAGGAATAAGCTCATTGTGAAGGAGATTGGTATTCCATTTGATGTTCCAAGTGTTCGATATGAATCCCCTGTGAAGAATGGGAATTTTGGTCATAATTTTGAAAATGGGGTAGTAGAGGGTATTGACAATAAGGTTGGGGAAACTGAGAATCAGAAGGGTAAAATGTATAAAGGAGTTCGTAAAAGAAAATGGGGAAGTTTTGCTGCAGAGATTCGGGATCCTATTCTGAAGAAAAGATTATGGCTTGGTACTTTTTCAACTGCAGAAGAGGCTGCTGAAGCTTATAAGGCCAAAAAGATTGAGATTGATAGGATGTTAAATTCGATAAATATGAGAAATAATTTGAATGTTGCTTGCTCTTCTGTTTCAGAAGAGACTAATGTGCTGTACTCTCATCCGTCTCCATCATCGGTTCTTGATGTTTCAACGTCTATGCCTACTGTTGATGGCTCGAGCAATCCGATCAAAGAAACAGTCACTACAACAATGCAGATTGCTGATGGTCTGAGAAAAATTGTGAAAGAGCAACCCATTGTGGAATTTTTGAAAGATCCATTGTCTTTGTTTGGTAATGATTTCGATGAGCAGCCCATTTCAGAATTGTTTGAAGTGCCATTCGTGTCGCCATCTATTTGTCGAGATCTAAATTTGGGTTTTCAGGAGAATTTGCAGCATGATGATAATAATGTGGGACAGTTTTTCAATGATCTGAAGGATGTGGACATTGAAATTTCATTGCAGGAGTTAAAAAATGATGGGGAAAATCATAAGCTGGAATTCGATTTCAAGTTGGAAGAAGAGGCGTTTGATTGGTTAGATGATATCTTGTGAATGAGTTTTGCAGCTAGGATCTGTTAGTTTTCAAGCATGTTTAGTATATGTGGTGAAGAATTTGAGAGTATAAACAAGTGTTCATTTTAAGTGAGAAAGGAGAATTCTTGGGGGTTTCTTTATGTTTTTATTGAAAATTGAAGGGTGGAAAATATCAATGAGGAATAGTTAAGTGACCAATATGAGAAAATTTTGATGGATTGTGTAGCAACTTTTTGTGGATTAAATTCCAAAAAGTAATTTTTATTTTAATAAACAATTTTCCTTTTTGAGGATCTTTTATTTTTAAAGGGAATTGTCTTTTTATTCCACTTTGTTTTATTCCTGCATTTTGGTCGTGAATTATTTTATGGGCAGATTGTAGGATATGCAGCATTCTTTGTTATCTTTTTTTCTTCTCCACTGTTCTGAATCATTTGTGTAACTGATTCCCCACCCCCACCCCCCCCACCCCCCCACCCCCCACCCCCACCTCCCACCCCCACTCCCACCCCCATGATTGGCTCCGACTGTGTACTACCCAAATATTATTTGTATATACATTTTTCTTTTTTATAATTTCCTAAAACATCATTATTATTATAAAAAGATATCTCATGAAAGAGCGTGAGATATACCTCACTTCCCCTGACCTCAATAAAATAACATGATTGCTCACGAACATTAAAATCAAATTTATTAAATAGTCGTTGAAATTGACAGTATCTCATTTAGCCTCCAAGCTCCTATCATTTAGGTCAGATTATAAGTCACAATTAAGCATCATATGTTACAAAGATTTCTACTTGAAAAAAGATAAAGAAAAAAAATATGTTGCTTTAACTTTTTTTAGAGCTATAAATGAGTTAAGTCGACTCGAGATTTGGCGTCCCGAGCTCAAAATTGTTTAAAAATTAAAAGAACAGAGTCGAGTTGGGTTTTAAACGAGATTGAGATTTGGTGTACGAATTTGGCTCGTTTATTCTACGAATTTAGCGCAAGCTTGAGCACTCAAGAGGTTTTGAGCCTAATCAAAACTTGTTTTATTTTACTACCATAAAAATAAGAAAAGTAGTTAATTAAATGTTAAACGAGTCGTACTTACTCGAGTCGGACCTAAATGTGTTAGGCCTACGCTGGATACTATATTTTTTTAGCTTGACTTCTTTTAGTAAATAAACAAAAAAAATTGTTCGAATTCAACTCGTTTAACGAGCTCGAGTCGAGTTTGGTGTTTTGCGAACAACTTTAAAAACTTTTTCATACTTCCAAAGTTAATAATCTTAACTAATCCAATATGAATTTTGGGCCTATTAAGATTTATCATCGATATTCGCACACAAGTTTTTTTAACTTTTTTTTTTGTTTTGTTTTGGACACGTATAGAGTATTTTGAGAATCTTATTTTAAGATATAAGAAGAATCAAGTAAATGATACAAATAATGATAAATAGACGATTGCGATGTTACAAAATTATTGAGGTTCATCATGATAATATTATTCTATTTAGCTTAAGATTCCATTTGATTTCATGTGTTTCTTCCTCCATCTATCTATTGCTTTTGAAATTGGAATCTCCAAATTTCTTTAACTTTTCCGATGAAATTCAAGGTTAATTTTCAGGTTATTCCCATTTTCAACTCTTTCGGACTTTTATTTAAAGGGGTTTGGTCATTGAAAAGGAAAGGTAAAGAAATTCAACAAGTCTTGGGGGACCGGATCCTGCCGACCGGGGTCCAGGCTAGCGACCGGTCCCAATTTTTTTGTTTTTTTTATGAATTTTAAATAATTTATAATATTTATCGAAATTAAAATTTTTACAAAATCTCGTAATTTGTGTGTCATTTGAATAGATGTAAAAAATAAGATTATACATTCTACAGGACCGGGAGGATCCGGTCCCGTAGAAGGACTGCTCTGCTCATCTATATGGGTCCTTCTACACAGACCGGTTTATTGAACATTTTCAATTTTTTTATTTTTTTTTGCTTGTGACTCTTAAAAAATATATATTATTTATTTCAACAGGAATTTTTATAAAATATAGTATTTTAGGTATAATTTAGATACATATACAAAAACAATGTTATACAGACTGTATCCAAATTATACATAAAACACTATATTTTGTAAAAATTCCTGTTGAAATAAATAGTATACATTTTTTGAGTCACAAGCAAAAAATAAAAATAAATTAAAAATATCCAATATTCATGTCCAATAAAAATATCTCCACAAAACTTATCCCATCTATATATGTTGTCACATACTCACATAACATAAAATCAACGTTATCGGCTCTATAAATAGTAAAAAGCTAAACCATAAAGCTGCGTAGCAATATAGTCACCACTTTTATACACAACTTTCTACTTGTAGAAACAAGTCAATCTAATACGTACCATTGCTCAGTAAGCGGTTCAACAGCATAAGTGCATAACTATAACTTTGTAAGAATAATACTCCGTCTGCCCCCTTTCAAATTATAAGATTAATATTAACTTTTAAAAGTTAATTTCAAACTCAAAATTGATATAAATTTATTTTATTTATGTCAAAATATTATAAACCACTTAAAAAGCACTACAGTTATTATTTTCAAAGCTCAAATGAATTATGTTAATTATAAATTTAAAAAGTCAATATTGATCTTGTAATACGGAACTGACGGAGTATTAGAATTGATATAAAATTAAAGTCAAGTTCATAAGCTAAGCTGTACAGATGAGCTCTAGTATTATATACTTCCATGTCAATGGTCATGAGCCATGAACAGCAGACTGCTAGTTCTATCCCTCAATTAAAAACTAAGAAATAATCCTAATTTTTAATTTATAACCTAGTAATCAACACTAATAGGGAATCAATCCACTTATCCCATAAATATGTCCTAAATTATATTTAAAACAAATGTTAAATAAGCTGCTTCCATCGTATATACAGCTACAAGGAACAAGAGAATAATTGAAGGATAGACTAGAGGTGAAAGTCTAGTCACCAATATCGTCATCGGCAAAAGCCAGTTCACATACAAGAGCAAGATGATCACTACCCCAGTTCTGCAAAAGACGGTAAGAAAATAAAAACTATAAGATTTAGAAAAAAAAACTAATTCAAATAAAAGACGATCATGTTCGTATTTTACTAGCAAGTATACTACATAACACCAGTTATGTCTCAATGAATACAATTGAAAATGATTTATGATTTAATTTGATTTACAATTGGTTTGAAGGACATCTGGAGATTCTGGCAATTGCAAATCAAAATTATAAGAAAGTCTAAGAGATTATTAGCTCTGGTCGGAATCTTGATTGCTAAAGTCAGAGATGTTGAAAGCTTATATGTTAACGCCCATATTAAGAGAGCTGAAAGATACCTTGCTTGGAAGTCCTCCTAATTTTCTCAAATTCTCAATGGGTAAGGTTTCAAGAACTCTAACGGGAGCAAGGTCCTCTGTATGCCTGTTTCATCACTATTATTAGTGGCTATCTATAGCTTTGAAGGGCATATAGCAAACATTCTTCTTTAATACTAAATAATTATCTACCATATATAATCAACAGTTCCCATAAATTGGGAGTGGTATGTCGTTGCCAAGGGTTCTCCATAACTATCTCGCGATCTAGAGCTTCCCTGGGAAGACCAAAAATATGAGAGACAATTATGTAAGAAAAACATAGAATTGGCGTGATCCCAGGGATACAAGTAGAAATTGATATGCAGATCAGTCAGACTAGCAAGTACTGTGTTGAAATTGATAAAACTGCAGCACGCAAGATAGATATAAAAGGATATGATTATCTTACAGGAACTCCAAGGTACGCACTGTGTAGTTTCAATTGGTGTTTAACATGCGTCCCTCTTTCAGTTCCAGTGGCTAACCTTAATTCTTCACCAGTCCACCTATGCAATAATTGTCAGAGACCAGGAAAAAAAATGTTGCCATTCTGTATATAAAAAAAATGTTGCCATTCTTGTTGCGATCAAGAACATCATATAAACTTCACTTTGGTGATTAATATATATATGTTCAACTTGAATTGCAATTCTATATGCATTTTGACGAGCGAACAATCATCAACTTGGTGCCCAAGACAATTCAAAAGCATACAAGATTGAAAGACTAGTGACAAAATTCAAGACAACCTGGAGGGATATCTGTTGTAAGATAAGAATGACGGGTACTCTAACGGACGGATCTGCCCAGATATTTTTCTTCGATCATGTAATCGAACATCCAACTGAAACAAATTCAAAACCTCCTTAATTTTGTATTGTAGCTAGAATCCCATCATAAGACATACATAACCAAATGCCTTTCAAGTACTAAACATTTATGTAAGTATGCTAATTACATACTAGTTTCTATAGGTTTGGCATAAGACCATGACCAGAACACTCACCTCAGATGAAGACAGAAAGTGATACATAGCACTCTGACAGAAAATACACAGAGTTATGAAAAAAGAATACACAAGAAGATATAAATATAAAGTATTAAAGCCATAAAGGAAACCAATATTGTGCATTTACTCCAAACAAAATACAAGTATAACAATTACATGCTAGTGAAATACCTGCGGCATACTATTTAGGTCCCCACCAATTAAAGTTGGTATATTTCCCCACTCCTCTGATAGTTTACAGGCCTTCTCTAGAAACACTCGGACCTACGACATTTAATATTACAATTCAACAAATTCTTCAGAATCAATCAAAAAGAGCATTACACTTGAGTTCTTTCTTAACAATGAATGTACTATAGTAAACTCCCATACATCTATTGAGAAGTTTAGATATACAACAAGTAAAATGAACAAAAGATATCCAAACAAGTCACAGTACCATATCTTCCGTGTCACACATAATAGGACAATCAATACCTGACCCAGCTTAATGTCTCCACGTTTTGGATTGAAGAGCACATGTATATTTCCAACCAGCAAGTTTCGAGAGGATATGACCCTATACACCAATATTCCCTATCAGTTAGTTATATGAACATTGTCTGATACCAAAACTGAATATCCATGAGAACTTTTAGCATAACCAAGTCGCTCAACAATTATTAGAAGCAAATTATGTGAACTAAGAGAAATTTAATCATTACATTTTCCCTCTCTTTTTAAACTTTAAAAAGACATTTTAGCATAGGCAGTTCTTTCCAAACCAAGTCTGTTTTGAGATCTTTACTGTATTGTTTCAAACTTAATGTCTTTTAAGTATTGCTTTGATGAAGTACCTTCTATGCGTTTATTGTGTTTTATCTTTGACTAAAATTATTACATCTAAATAACACATAAAAAGATCCTTGTACTTTTAAGCTAGATAAAGTTGACCTTGCTGGAGCTATTGCTTCTATAAACATGAAAGAAGGCTCATATAGTAAAAGATTTCCTATCTTTTCACCCATTTGAACTTGACACTCTCTCCTATCACAAATAAATATTTTGTCAAATAACTTGTGTAACATATTTTATTTGAATAATAAGCATTTGAGTTAGACATTGCTAAGTACATCTCAAAAGTCATATTAATTGCACACCAACTATACCATTGCTTGAATCACTATGTCAAAATATTAGGTTTGGGCTTCAAACAGTGTTCTAAAAGTCCCCGCCTAGGCGCTAGGCCCCCCTGGCGCCTCACCTAGGCCCAAGACGGCAAAAAAATCCCTCCAAAAATTTATGCGGGGCCTAGGCGGGCTTAGGCGGAGAGTTTTTTTTTTAATTTTACTAACTACCCAAACTAGATCTTGATATATTTTTTTTTAAATTATTTACCATATTCATAATGCAAGTTGTAGCATATCAAATCACAACAAAAAGTTAACAATATCAAGTCAAAATGAATAATTTTATTATAGTTGTAATTTTTTGAACTTGTACCAACTTCAAATTATATAAATGATGATACATTTGTAATATTTAGTTTAATTCAATATAATTCTTAAATTTATGTTTAGTTTCTTCAATTTTAATATTGAAGTGAATTCTTGAAATTTTAAATTTTATTATTTAATAGCAATCTTGTTTATGAATAAAACTAATACGTTAAAGATATGTTTGAACTTTCAACAATTGCATGTTTGTGTTTGAACTTTGACATTAACAATATAGATATGTGTTTAAACTTTAACTAAAGGCATTTATTATCTTTATTATAGATTGTTTTGCTTTATATTATTGTTTTGTTTGGATAAATATAAAATAAAATATTAAAATTGACTTAAAATAAAAAAATCCCGCCTAGGTCCCCTAGGCGCTAGTCCCCCCGGCCGCCAGCCTCCCGCCTCCCGTCTCCCGCCTTTTAGAACATTGACTTCAAAGTTAGGTCCAAGCTTCAATTTTAAAGATGAACATTCAAATAATCCTACAGTAACGACTATTAATACGCAAAAAAAAACCCAACTAAATCATAAGTTCTCAATACACTGAGATATGTATTAATTTTTCATACATGCTAAGAATACCAAACAAAACAGCATTAGAACTTACACTGATGTTTGACTATCTTCATTTGTGTTTGGCTGATTTTTCTTCATCTGTACGATTGAGAACAAAAAAAGTAGAAGAGTCAATTAAAGTTAATGCCACAGAAATTAATTACCCTTAACATTCTGAATTCACCAAAGGGCTTTCTTATAGCATGTTAACATGGAAAACTCACCATAGATGTTAATATTATAACAGCTTTTGAAAGTGACATAATGATCTAGGAAGCTACCAATAAAATTCTATGATCATCATATAAGAGAGATCATCAGTCAGTCCAAATGTGCATGAGAAAAGTCGGAAGGGAGAAAAAATTGTTTGGAGAAAAGAGAGAATAGTATATCTAAGTTCAAAACAAGGTAAATTCACTGTTCTAAAAATCCCCGCCTAAGCCCCGCCTAGGTGCTAGGCCCCCCCTTAGGGCCCCGCTTAGGCACTAGGCCCCCCTGGAGCCCCGCCTAAGCACAAGGTGGAAAAAATCCCTCCGGAAAATTAGGCGGGGGTGAGAATTTTTTTTATATTTTAATAACTACCCAAATCAGATCTTGATATATTATTTTTCTAATGATTACTATATTCATAATACAGGTCGTAGCATATCAAATCACAACAAGAAGTGAACAATATCAAGTCAAAATGGATAATTTTATTATAATTGTAATTTTTGAACTTGTATCAACTTCAAATTATATAAATGATGATACATTGTAATATTTAATTTAATTCAATATAATTCTTAAATTTATGTTTAATTTTTTAAGTTTTAATATTGAATTAAATTCTTGAAATTTTAAATTTTATTATTTAATAACAATCTTATTTATAAATAAAACTAATACATTAAAGATATGTTTGAACTTTGAACAATTGCATGTTTGTGTTTGAACTTTGACATTAGCAATATGGATATGTATTTGAACTTTAAGTAAAGGCCTTTATTATCTTTATTATAGATCATTTTGCTTTATATTATTGTTTTGTTTGGATAAATGTAAGATAAAATATTAAAATTGGCTTAAATTAAAAAATTCCGCCTAGGCCCCCTCGGCTGCCCGCTTCCCGCCTCCCGCCTAGCGCCTTTTAGAACATTAGGTAAATTGGATGTCCTAAGATTTTTTTTTCTAACGGAAACAAATTTTTCCTGAATTGTATCATACAATAACTATAGGTATGTTTGTGTGCAACTCTACTAGATCTGGCACCTCAAATGCCCAATTCTCAATAGGAGCTATAACCACATTATTTGCCTTCTCTCT